>PVHP010011755.1:0-45116 GCA_004024765.1 Zapus hudsonius
TGTATTATTCCTGAGGGGGGCAATGTCTATGGATATTCTCCCCCACCATGGCTCTTATGATCTTTCTGGCCCCTTTTCCCCTCAGTTCCCTGAGTCATGGTGGGTGAGTTTTCTGTCTGCTTTATTGTTGAGAGCTTAAGTATCTCTGGATCTTTGCCCTGGGTTGTGTTGGGTATCGTTGGTGTCTGTCTCCATTGAACTTTCGTGGATTTTCAGACTTTCTGTGGTGATTGGTATCCTGTTAGTCTCATCACTTTCTCATAGGTTTTATTTGGGCCCTGTGTGAAGGTTTGTCTCCTGCCAGGATGTCAGCCCTTATTCAAGGTCTTGTTGGTGGAATTGGGTTGTCCCCAGTTCTCTCACTGCCTTCTGAAAAATACAAACAGAATCTCTATCAGAGAGTGAGATCAATATAGGTTAAATGAGACAACATTGCTATTTTGGCTAGCTCCTAATGGGTGTAGCCTCTCTGTAACTCTCTGGTAGTGGGAATTTCTGCTAGGAGCCTGAGATCTTGGTCCCCATAGGATTTTACCATGGATCCCAGTTCCAGTTAAGGGTTCCTTGCCACTGAGCAGATCTCTTAGCCAATCAGTAAGCTGTTGATTACCCTCCTAGGTTTATTGCCACTATTGCACAGATGAGCATTTCTTGACTTGCTGGTCTCTTCCATATAGCAGTGTGTTCAACATTCTTGTGATAACTCTCCATATTGGATATCTGTCTCTGCATTCTCCAAATATCATTGACCAATTTTCCCTGGAAGCTCATACAACACCTTCCAGTACTGCACATGCTACCATCTGGGAGCTGGTTACCATTCTGGATCTAGCAGGATCTCTTGGTGTTGTTTGATGACACTCTGTGATTTCTTCAGTAATAGCATATTACCTTAGGCCTGGGGCAGGGATTCAAGAGCTTTGACAGAAGTCTGTCATGTTTTGGGGATCTCTTGGGTCTCTTTGATCAACAGCTCAGTGTGAGAAGGAACCAATGACTGGCACAGGGAGATGCAGGCCTGAGCAATTATCCTTGATGTTAGGCTTCCTCCCATTCTGTTCATGGCCCATCTTACCTGGTGCTGCCCTCAGCTTCCTCAGGAGCTTACTGTGTAAAAGCAGGGTTTTATGTTGTCAATTCATTATTAGTATAGTTTACTGTATCAGTCCCTGCCATCCTCCCATTCCCCCCCCCAATTCTTTCCATTCCCTTTTACAATCTCTCCATTCACTGACGGATTTTTTTTAATGTTCCAGTTTAACAAGGTTAGGAACCACCAATGAGGGAGAATATGTGGCACTTGGCTCTCTGCTCTTGTGTGTTGTCACTAAGAATGATCTGCTCCATGTCTGTCCATTTTTCTTTAAATTTCATTATGTCAGTTTCCCTTTCAGCTGCATAGAATTCCATAGTGCATATGCACCACAACTTTGATATCCATTGTCCAGTGGTGGGCATTTGGGTTGGTTCCAATTCTTTACTATTATGAATTGAGCCACTATAAACATGGTTGAGCAAATGTCTCTGTACTTCGGCAAGGAAACTTGGAGGTAGATGCCCAGTAGAGGGATAGTTGGATCCGCTCATTGGTAGCTCTATATCCATCCTATTCAGGAGCCTCCACACTGCTTTCCAAAGTGATTGTACAAGTTTGCATTCACACCAACAGTGAATGAGGGTCCCTTTTTCCTCACATCCTTGACAGCATCTATTGTAGGTAGATTTTTTTAATGATTGCCATTCTGACTGGAGTAAGATGGAATCTCATTGTTGATTTGATTTGCATTTCTCTGATGATTAATTACATTGAATATTTGGGAACAATTCAACCAGAGAATATCACCATCATGTAAACATGTAAGCACCAAATACAGTTGCACCAAGTCCATGTTTTTATCTTATTCTTTTACCCTAATTTTAAAATCAGAAGCTCTTTACAATTGCCTGCATTAGTGACAGTAATGAAGAATTTTAATATTGAGAAAAACAGAACTTTTGTTTTTAAAGACAGATTTTGGGGAAAGAAGAGAGAAAGCAATGAATCGGCAATTTAGTAGGAAGCACATGTATTCCTCTCACTCGTGTTTGAACTAACTTCCCAGCTTTTCCACATCTCACTGGTGCGTTTTGGTGAATTGACTCAACAACAAGCCTCTTAATTCTTTTCTACTCATGACCCCTTTTGTCCTGAGAAAAGTATGTGATCCTAAATATAAGGGTATATGATATAGGAACACACATCAAACATTTATGATAATTATAATGAAATTAATTTTAAAACAGTTCTTTCATGCACATACATTTAAAAGTTCATTACAGAGAAAAGCAAATTTTCATAGTAATGAGATGTACATGCTTATTTCTTTTCATAAGAAGAATTAAATCTTGGCTACATATCTGATGCAGCAGGACATACAGTACCTAACATTTTCAGAGTTGGTCAGTGCTCTGATTGTATGACTGTCAGTGCAAAGCATGCCATTTGCAGAAACACATAACATGAATGACTGAAGCATGTGCAAGGACATTTCAGACCTTTCTGGATATGTTGTTCTAATCGAGAGAGAGAGAGAGAAACAGAGAAACAGAGAA
This sequence comes from Zapus hudsonius, assembly GCA_004024765.1. NCBI lineage: Eukaryota > Metazoa > Chordata > Mammalia > Rodentia > Dipodidae > Zapus > Zapus hudsonius. The sequence continues at coordinate 2,593 of PVHP010011755.1, forward strand.
ACAGAGAGAGAAAGAGAGAAAGAGAGAGAGAAAGAGAGAAAGAGAGAGAATGGGTGTGCCAGGGCCTCCTGCCACTATAAACAAAACCCAGATGCATGTGCCACTTAGTGCTTCTAACTTTACACAAACACCTTTAACCACTCAGATGCCTCTCCAGCCCAAACAAGATTTTTAAAATGAAACTTAAATCAACCACTCACACTGCAATTTTCAAATTCAAATATTCTAACACAATCCAATTCAAAGATACTCTAATTTGATACACATTGAGAAACAATAGTAGGTACATATGAAACGTCTTTGTTTTACATAATTAAACTACTCTGTTTCTGAAAGAACAGTAAACTTTGCATGCGCCATAAAACCCCTGTAATGAATAACTTACACTTAGGTGTTTCAGGCAGTGTTTGCTGGCATTATGTAGTTTGATGACATGTGCACTGGAAACTTCACATGTGTGTGAAGTCACGCAATGCAACATGGGCAAGTGCTTGACTTGGATTACTTTTTGGTAATTTCACATTCAGAAACCTTTTACCAAATATTATATGATCCCCTATATTCAGCTGTTGTATACACCATGTAACATTGTAACCCACAGTTTAAGAAGCTATGAATTAAAAGAACACAAATTTTCCTGCACTTATGATGTTAAGGCAATGTAAATATTTATAGGCATTTGGCCATGAATACTTCCAAAGACACATTTATAAGAGTGATGATCCCTGAAGTGACTACTTGAATTGCAGGTGCTTTATGTGTCTCTCTATCATAATGGATATGGGACAGAAGCACAGATGTGCATTTATAAAGATGACAAATATACCATGTAGAAACCATAGCAAACAAAGGCATAATGAGAATACTAAATGAGAAAACCAATTTTATACATTCATACATTGTTATGGGCCAGATTTTAGAAAGAAATCCAAGAAAATAAATGATAAGAACACTCAAAGAAAATGATTCAAATGTACTCACAATGTGCATTTTGAAAAAAAATCTCTGAAAGCCTTTGAAGTGAGTTGGCGAGTGTTGAGTGATCTCCTTCCCCTCATTGTGATGCTGAAACTGTGGCCCTTTTCTTGAAGATTCTTGGCCCTTTAACCAACATCATCAGCCGAAGATTCTCTCACAATACCATTATTACCTAAATAGACCACTGAGTGACATGATACAAAGAAAATAATATCCCAATTACTGGGATTGTTCCTTGCAATAATATGGTTTCACAGTGAGGACATCAAAGACTAGAAATGATTTTTCTAGCCTCTCAGAAAAGGGATTAAATGGATATTCAGAAAGTGGGGTTTTACCTCTTGCTCTGCTAGCAGCTATGATTGACCTCGGATTTGTCAGATCATCACAGCTCCACACACCCCACACCCAAGTCCCCTGGCTCCTTGGTCCTACTTTGTTCATGGCTGGCTCCATTGTGGGAGTTTGAAGACAGCTTATAATCTCCCCTCTCTCTCCTTGGGTCTGATTTCTGAAAGTCTTCTAGTTTAAAAGGCAAGGGGTTTCATGGGAAGGTATGTGAGAGAGGCTCTGCTGGTGGAACCGTGCCTGCCTTCTGCTCGAAGCGCAGGGGTATTGTAGAACCCAGAGTCTGCCAAGAGGACAGTCATCTTCCCCTGTGTCTTCCATTCTTTCTCCATTCATTACACATTTATTTTGGAAGAAATATATGCATACAGCATTTATTTAAATAATTCCAACCCTCTTCCACTTTTTACTAAATACACACAAATCCGCTTAGCACCAATTTAAAGAAACATTTAGTTTAATTTTAAAGTGTGTTTAATCCTGTACAGATGCTACCAGGAAATGACTGAAATTCTGAAAATAGTAATGTAGTGCAAGCCAAAATGCAATATAAAAATAAAAAACTTGCTGAGTGTTCATAGAGCAAATGCCACGTGTGGTTCCCCTGTGGGTGGTACCACCTTTTCTGTATGCTTTGCCTCAGTGCCAGCAGCTCCACGAGGGTTCTGCTCATCATTACCCTCCACCCACCCCTACTGCTACAAGCATTGCTTCCACTACTGTCCCCTGGAGCCTGCCTTGGTGACCTCATAGACTATCACCCTGCCATGACCTGACTTATAGTTTCCTGAGCTTGTTTAGGTAGGTGGTAGTTTTCTGTGGGCTCACCCCATCAGAGCAGTCCTGCACACCCCCAGAATCCCTTTGAGCAGGAAGGAGGAGGCATCAGGTCCCTGGTTGCCTCATGCCCAGATTTTCACACCCAGGTTAGAGCGAAGGCAGGATGTTTTCTTCTGACGTGAGCTACTATGACCTTAGAAGAGTGGAAATAAGCACTGATTTAACTATAGGTTCTGACAGCAATGCCAGGATGTTCTGTTCTAAACACTAAAATCCAGTCTCTTTCTTTGTATCCATATTTTTAAAGAAAATTTCTAAAGTTTCAAGGTGAATATGTAAGGATGGCTATCAGTTGTGATAGAAAGAAATTATGGCCTTCATTTATTTGTATATTGAAATTTAATTTTAATTTTTTAAAAATTAATTTATTTTTTATTGTCCATGATTAGATACATTGGATGAGCAAAGAATGAGTTGGTATCCCCATTTCTCCAATTTCCCTCTTCCCTGTCCCCAATCATCTGGATATCCTCCTCCGTGGGCAGTCAGGATCAGTCCATGGGGTAGGGGGTTATGAATAGTCTGGAGTCAACCCGGTTCCACTCCCCTTTATTTGTTGTTACTGAGGGGGCAATATCTCTGGATATTCTCCTCCACCATGGCTCTTACAATCTTTTCATCCCCTCTTCTACTCAGTTCCCTGAGTCATGGTGGGTGAGAATTAAGGCTGCTTTATTGTTGAGGTCTTAGGGGGTCTCGGTACTTCTGCTTTAGGTTGTATTGAAATTGTTGGTGTCTGTCTGGCTTATCCTGTGTTGACTGATTGGCTGTGATTATGGGTCTCTTGCTTATCCCACCACTCTCTGTGGGGTTCCATGGGGATCTTCCACTGTAGGTCTGGGGTGGCTCACCTCTTTCCCGGATGTCAGCTAACCGCCTGCAGTTCGTTGGTAGGGTTGGAGGATCCATAGCTCTCTCACTGCCTTCTGAAAAATACAAACAGAATCTCCATCGGAGAGTGAGATCATTATAGGTTAACTTAGATACATATTTCTGAATTAGCTAGATTCTGTTGTTAGTAGCCTCTTTGTAAATCACTCATATAGTGCATTTCTCTTTGGGTCCCAAGAGTTTGGTTCCAAGTGCATTTCGCCCAGCATCTCCAGTTCCAGTAAAGGGCTCCCATCACTGAGTGGCTTACTTGGCTGAATTAAAAGCTGTTGATTACCTTCCCCAGGCTTTGCCTCCTCTATTGCACAAGTGCTCATTTCTTGGTTTGCTGTTCTCTCCCAGTAGGAAGTGTGTTCATCCTATTCATGGTGGCAGACTGCGTTTCATGTCAGTGGTCTCTGTTTACTCCAGCTGTCATTGACCAGTTTCCCCTGGCAGCTTATGCAGTGCCTTCCAGCACTGCACTAACTACCATCTGGGGGCTGGTTACCATTCTAGACCTTGAAGGGTCTCCAGTGCTGATAGATGGCTTTCTGTGGTTTCTTCAGCAACAGGATCCTACCTCAGGCCTGGGGTGGGTATTCAAGAGCTTTGACAGAATCCTGTCTTGTTTTTGGGACCTCATGGTTCACTTTGGTCAACAGCTCAGTGAGGAAATTAATAAGAAGGTATTGTGCTTATCTATCAGGTACCATGTGATGCTTCACTGAGTTGTGTAATGATTGCATCAGCTGCAGCATATGTATGCATTAACATATTTCTTTTTTGTTGTTGTTCTTTTGAGGTAGGGTCTTGCTCTAGCACAGGCTGACCTAGAATTCACTATGTAGTCTCAGAGTGGCCTTGAACTCATGGTGATTCTCCTGCCTCTGCCTCCCTCCTACCTCTGCCTCTGGGATTAAAGACTTGCATCACGTCACCACAACCAGCTCTCAACATATTTCTTTTTGTGGCAAATATTCAGAATCCTTTCTTCTTTTATAATAGTGACAGGCATGAAAAGTGACTTGGGATCTTCTGTGGCCCTGGACACAGAGATAACAGGAAGTTTCCTTCCAGAATCATTGGGATCTCAGTCGAGCCATGGAGTACATGCATGTTGCTTTAGCTTATTTCATTTAAATACTCTGTAAAATATGCACATTCAGGTCTTGAAGCAAGCATCAAATGAAACACACTGGTCCCTCTGATCAAGTGCCCCATGGAGAAAAAGGCAACTTCAGTAGATATACGTGGCTGCTCAGTGGCTTTGTACTTCTAAGATGTAGTGGAGGCCAAGTCCAAGGTCATTTATATTCTGTACCAAGGACAGGAAGGCAGGACAGCATGGTTGCTGTCTCCTGGTGCCATGTAAAGACTTGCTGTTCTGTTGTGCATGTTGCTGGGATCAGTGTTTTTCATTATTGTAAGATGCCTGTTTTAGCTGCTTCTATATGTTGATGGGTCATTGGCTGAGAGAGGCAGATCTGAGGTCTGCTGAAGTCAGGAACAGGTTCTATGCTCAGGAAAGCTGCCCTGTTTCTCTGGTTCTGGAGCACAAGGGTATTTTGCATTAAACTGTTCCATGCAGTTCCCATTTTCTGTAAGAATCTACCATTCCAGAAAGATGAGAGCTGGCGTAGTGGGGTAGAATATCAGAGGCATGGCACCCTTCAGTAACAACACACTTGGGTCAGGAGAACCCGGCTGAATACTAGGCTATCCATGGTCCCCTGCCCCAAGGACTGATACAGACAGCCCATGGAGGAGGATATCCAGCTGATTGGGGAGGGGGAAGGGGGCAATGAGGAATTGGGGATAAAAACTCATTGTTGGCCCACTAAACAATCTAACTCATTATGGACAATAAAAAAATTTAAAAAAAAGAAAGAAATTCTCACCTGTTGTACTGTTTCTCTAGCACAGAATTTCAGTATCAGAGTATCGACTTGGATGACACTCGATGCAAGCATCCAGAATAGAGTCAGCATGTTGGGGATTACTAACCACAAAAGTTATCAATCATTCCATCAGCCAGATGGGAGACCAAGTTTACCCTTGCCTCCTTGATTAGAACTCCTTAGAGTTTTAAGTTTTAAGTGAAATGAATTCAGAAACTGTGGTACAATGATGAGTAAGAAATTCACAACTTAGAAACAAGATTATAGAAAACAAATATTAGCACACTGATTTTTTTTTAATCTCTCAGCAGCAATTCTGATAGTCTACGGTAAGAAAAGATATTTATGAAACTGGATCAAATAATGATCCAACCTTGGTAATTTAAAATTTGACTATTGGAACTATCCACACAAATATTTGCAGCTTTTTCCTGCAGCATATGTAGGGCAGGGACACTAGAACTTCAGCCTGCTTCTCTATGTACTCTGTGGATATGGAAATCAGGCGTGTGTGCTATGGGGTGCATCACATGCTGGCAGGAGAATGGGTTGTGGTGTTTAGAGGCCTCAGCTTGAATTTCAGCTTGGCACTATGCCCGTCAGGATCTGACGGCTTTTTGAATATGTGTGTTTCACATGCCTCTTCTCAAATGCTCATGATAACACAAGGTGACAGTTGCTTCCTAAGAATTTATATAGGCAGTATACGACACATGACCACATGTAAAGTTTTTTGGCATTTTCTCACGAATCTAGGAGGATTTGTTTCAGGATCCCCCATGGATGCCAACATCCACAGATGCTCAGCTACCTTGCATAAAATGGCAGTGAGGTGAAGCTGGCATGTAATCTACACATATCCTCCTGCACAGTTAAAATCATCTCTATATTACTCAAAGTACCTAATACAACAGAAATGCCATTAAGTAGTGCCTGTATTATATTGGGAATAATGTCAAAGAAAAATGTCTGTTACATGTTCAGTATAGATGCTGGCTGGATGCTTTCTGAATATTCTTGACTCATAGCTGGCTGAAGCTGAAGGTGTGGAACCCTTGGATAAGGAGGGCCAACTGAACACTTCTGGGTACCAGCTACTTCTCTTTGCCCACAAGTCTGTAAAGACTCGGAATCTGGAAACTGTTCCTCCGTTCTCTACCTACCTATCACTGTCATCTCAAATTCGAAAGAAACAAGGCATTATTCTGTTACAACTGCCATGCTGTGTTTTAGGTCTCAGGTCTCATACCCGAGTGTTTGTGCCTTTGAACCAATATCTCTTCTACCCTGGCACTTGACAAATACATTAACACATTGTATTTCCATGAGTTTGACTTTATAAAGTTCGACATATCAAAAGATCATGTAGTATTAATATATTCTGTGTTTAGCTCATTTTGATAGAATTATATACTTATTTAATTCCTATTGTCACAAAAGGTAAGATTTCCTTTTACTTACTTTGCTTACTTATTTTTAAGATTATATGTACCCTTCTGCTATATCTATATAGATTATCTATCTATCTATCATCTATCTATCTGTCTATCTATCTATATATCTTGACTTTTGAGAATGATGAGAATAATGTTATAATGAGCACCAGGGTTCATCAATGTGATTTTTCTTCCTTTGGCAATATCATGAATTCTTTGCTAGGATTAATGGATGGATAGTATGGTAGCTCTAGGGGCTATAGAGATGGCTCTGCAGTTATGGTGCTTGTCTGTAAAGCATAATGGCCAGGGTTCAATTTCCCAGTACCTATGTAAAGCCAGATATACAAAGTGGTGCATGAGTCTGGAATTTGTTTGTACTGGCTTGAGACTCCGACACACCCATTCTCTCTCATGTTCTCTCTATCTCTCTCTCTCTCTGTCTCTATGCTTGCAAATAAATAAATAAATAAATAAATAAAAAATTTAAAAGTAAGGAAGTTCTATTTTAAATTTCCTCACAGGTCACCAAACAGTAGGTAGAGAAGGAGACCTTGATTCTGAGGCTGGGTGACTGGGAAAATGGGAATCCTGGAGGAGGAGGGCACTCATAAACTGATGATAGGTTTTGTTTTAGAAGTCATACACATGAAAGGTGTGGGGTGGAGGACATGTGCAGGATATACCTATGACAGTCATGCAAGGGTTGAAACCCAGGTATTTAGGAATATGAGATACGGAGAGCTCAGAGGTGAGCTCTGCTACATGTGTATGCTGCTGTTCAATTCAGTCACTGCCTACCTGGAGTTAACACAGGTCTTATGGCCAAACTCTAAGATGTTTGGCTAGTGGAAGTTGATCCAGGAAGGCAAAATATTATAAAGCATAGGATTTTAAAAATGGGAAATTTGGGTTAGCCCAACCCCTTCAGAGGAGAAAGAGGTGGGTATTGAATTCACTTATGGCCAGTGATTTACTCACTTAAGCCCATTAAACCCAAAGGCATAATCCTGAACAGAATACTCTTACTTAAGATGCATGCTACACTTAAAGGCTCCAATTGTCCATACTCCAGCAGACTGACTATAAATTCTGGGATTCCCATGATCTCATTGATTTGGGTTATTTGTTAGAATAAGGCACTGTATTTGAGATTAAAGATTTTTTTTAAAGACTCAAATCAGGAGGACCAGGAGAGTTTGGGGAAGATGTTCATGGCATCAGGCAAGCTACCTTCCCAGGACTTTCATTTGTTCAACATCAGGAAACAACATTGAGCATCAATGTCCAGTTTTTTTTAACTGGGGTTCAATTGTGATTGAATAAATCCCTGGTTACATGACTGAATTAAATATCCCTGTCTTTTTTCATCCTAATAATTAGACTAGACCTAGAGTTTCTTCATCCTACTCATGTTTTATAATGTTTTGAACTCGATTCCTTGAAGTGATTTCTCTCTCCAAAATATTACAGGCTAACTTTCTTTCCTCTGTAACATGATGATATGTCAGATACCTGAAGACATTTTCATAGCCTTTCTTGCTCCAGAGGACTGTGTGTGTGTGTGTGTGTGTGTGTTATATTGTTTAGGCTTAATAATTCCAATATTCCTGTATATTCCTAAAATTTTGCAATTCTCAGACATTTACCGTGTTCGTTATATTTTTTTTCTTATTTTTATGCTCTAGAATATTTTAATTTATAGGCAGAATATAGAATTTCATCAACAATAAAACATCTTCCCACTGTCTGCAGCATCCAAGGAGCAGCTGCCACCCTTGGCAGGATCTCATTCTTTTTAAGCACTTTCTAAGGTCACTTAACTTCTGTGTGTTAGCTTGTGGAGCTGGTCAATATGAGGATGCCCATCAAGTGAAATGCTGGCTGCCAGTGAGTCAGCACCAGAGAGAGAGAGAGAGAGAGAGAGAGAGAGGAGAGAGAGAGAGAGAGAGAGAGAGAGAGAGAGAGAGAGAGAGAGAACACAATGAAAAGCGAGGCTGGGCATCACAGCCAGTGAAAGAAAGACAAACTGAAGAAGGACTTGTGGGCGTTACTGGGCCAGAGAGGCAAGGAGTTCACTCCAGGAAATTCACTTAATCATTAGTGTATAAGTCAAGTCCAGGATCTAGAGGACCATAAATCAAGCATTAGTCCTATACAGTGCAGTCAGAGAAGAAAATCTGTGCAATATCAATTTATAATCACAAAAATTAATTTGAGACTCATGCAGTCTGTACAGAGACATGCACCACGCTGCTTTCTATTTTATCTCTGCAGTGGCCACTGGGTCTCATGAGGTTTTGCCTCCATTTTGTTGGTTGACTGATCAGGATAAAGTGTGCTGAAGGCTGTGTGCTGTGGATCAAGCCCAGGACTGATAACTGAAAACACATTGGTCAAGAGAAAGTCACATAAGAAATGTACAAGTCCTGTCAAATGAGTAATTCCAAACATAGGAAAAAAACAGAAAACATCACAGAAGACCTGAGGTTCACAACTCTGTGGTAACTGATTCCAGAGACACGAAAGAAGATGAACTGATGTGCAAAGAAACAGAAATATGGCTTTTGAAAGCCATGGAAGAGGTTGTGGATAGGCAACTTTGTTCATGTGAAGTATACCAAGAGCTAAATATGTGATTAAATCCATGTGAAGAGAGTGTGAAAGACACAAAGAGAGAACTCAGTGCTTTGGAGAACACAGAGCAGAATCTGAAGAAGGTGCAGGTGGACTGGCAGGAGGGGAAGGAGGCCCTTGACTGCAAGCCTAGCAAAGAGAGAGGGCTTGTGAAAGAAGTGACCAAAATACAGATCTCAATAAGTCAGATGAAAGAAAAAATTGATGGTCAGGCTGGCAGATTCGATCAAAGAGAAGAAAGAGTTACAGAACTTGAAGACAAGACTTTTAATATGTTAGTTAAAGAAAGACAGACAAAATGAGAATTTAAAATCCTGGGTGAGGAAATGTGTGAGCTTTGGGACACTACTAAAAGAGCGAACATTTGGCTCATTGGCAGACCCGAGGGAGAAGAGCAATAAGTTGCCAGTATGGAAAACCTGTTTCATAAAATAATAGCAAAAAATTTCCAAAATCTCAAGAAAAACATGGACATCCAGGTACTGGAAGCATTTAGAGCCCCAAGTTCTGATGATGAGTGTCAAAGTGCTCCATAACATATTATAGTTAAATTTTCATGAGTACAGGACAAAGCAAGAGTAGTACAGTCTGCAAGAGAGAAGCACCAAGCCACATTTAAAGGCAAATACATTAGACTAACATTAGGTTTCTCAGAAGGAATGCTAAATGCCAGGAGGGCATGGAATGATACATTTCAGGTTCTGAAGAAAAATAACTACCTACCAGGATTATTATATCCAGCAAGACTGTCCTTCACAGTTGAAGGAGAAATAAAGACCTTCCATGACAAAGATAAAAGATTTTTGTGCCAAAAAGACCAGAATTGCAAAAGTTGCTTAAGGGTGTCCTTCATCCAGAGGAGAAAAACTTTTACAGATACTATCATTAAAACATGAATAGCCAGGTATGGTGGTACACACCTTTAATCCCAGCACCTGGGAGGCAGAAATAGGAGATATCTGTGAGTTTGAAGCCACTCTGAGACTACATAATGAATTCCAGGTCAGCCTGGGCTAGAGCAAGGTCCTAAAATTTTTTTAAGTGAATAAATCCCAAAGAAAATAAAGATCTGCTCACGAGAAGAGGAAAGCATCAAACATTACCCATACAGTAAACAAGTCAAGACCAGTAAGAGTGAATGAGCAACAAGATGCATCCACAGCAACCAGGAGAAAATAGCAAGATGATGACCCTGAATGTAAATAGTCTCATTAGGACCCAGGCTGGCTGATAGAACTACAAGACCCAACAAATACTGTACGAGACTCATCTCGCCTCTGTGGACATAAAACAGTGGAATGGTGAAAAAAGAAAAATACAGGCAACTGGGGCCCAAAAGGCAGCAGGAGATAGATTAACCAAACAGACTTAAAATGTGTTAGACAGGTGGGGAGCAGTGTGTTAGAGTGGGGTGAGCTCATGTGCACCCAGTGGTGGAGGAACTGTGAGGACTGACAAGTGTCACATCAGATTTACGAGGTTCTCCCAGCAAAACAGGCACAGAGGAGAGTCTGCCATGCCTCCCATCTCGGGTGCAGCACCCTGTCTTATGTATAAAGAACTCAAAAACTAATCCAAAGGCCCTAAAGTCACAACAGACACCTCTGACATACACCTGGACTGCAAGCTGTGCGTGATTCTTTCTTCAGTCATCAGGCAAATGGAAACAGTGATATTCCTTTTCACTTGAGCTAGAATGGACATGACCAAATCATTAGGATTTGTGGAAGCTGTATGTGGGCATGGTCTGTATGGAATAGTATGGAGGTTCCTCCAAACGGGTATGTGTCAGGAAATGAGGTTGGTATACAAGAGATGCCTATACTTGTTCATTGAGGAGCTTCACAGGAGCCACACTGTGGAGTCAGCCTGAGTACCAGTCGGTAAACCTGTCCAGCTGTTAGGAATGAGGTTCTGTCATTGTCACGAGTCAGAAGATGCTATGTTTTCACACACGGAGACAAGATTTCAAAGTAGAAGTACTATTAGGAACTAAAAAGGGGCTGAAGGGAAGTAGGGAGAGGCCACAAGGGCAGGTGGCCATGATCAACGCATGATCTGGTCATGAATTGAAATTCACTGAATTCGATTTGTATAATTGTTATAATAACAAATGTGAAGAAAAATTAATTTGAGAAATTGTGCCAGGGACTTTCTGAATAAATAGCTCCTGCTGTTCTTCCAGTTATGAAGCAGAGCTTGCCTCAGTGCATGGGTGAGCACCTGATGGAAGAAAGTAAAAAGGCTGGAGCAGGTGGGAGAAGTGCAGATGATAGATAAGTGGTCAGAAATCAAGACACCCAGGGGTGGGACTATTGGCATTCGTTGTACTGTGATCTGTTCCAACACTGTACGTCTTAATTCATTTCCTTATTATGCCCGTGATGTTTCAGTAGGATTTAGTGTGTGCTCTTGGAAGAATGCAAAATACATGAACAAGATAAATTAAAAATGAGTCATAGTGAGAACTATGCAGTGACAGTATGAAGGGAAGCAAGGGCTTTGTGCTTGCTGCACTGGGTTCCACATCTGCGCCCAAATTCAGCTCCAGATATGTCAAACAAGAAACCTAATTACTCTCACAGTTCATAGTATCTTTAGGAAGAAACACAAATCATTTCAGAAGTTTTGGAATGTTTTTTATATACAGCACCAGTTAGGATTTACAGGGGAAGGGTTTTCACAGGACATGATACTCTGAATTAATTTATTATGAAATATTTTTACTTGATAACTTGACGTTGATCTCTCCCTTTTGGCTTCTTGAATTTCACTAATGCTCAAGCCTATGATAAAACACACACACACACACACACACACACACACACACACACACACACACACACAAATCCCCACAATATCTCGTGAAATGTTTTGCCTGAGAAAAATCATCTTTTATTTTTCTCTCTACATTTGGCTTGCTCTATTGGTGAGTTCAATATTGACCTGGTTTCTATCTAGTCTATGGTGACTAGGCCAGCTGATGTTTGTTATAAAACAAGACATAGGAGAAGGAAGACATGGGCAGATGGCTGGTTTAGACAAGCTGTCTTCCTTGCACATGATTATTCAGTTTGAGTCTGTTTCCTTATCACAAAGTATGAATGGCACATCGTCTTAAGCATGCTGCAATACATGCTAGTTATGTTTAATAACTGTTTGGTGTCTATTATAAAAACCCCAGTACACACGAGCTGCATTGCATGATTGCATGTGCCCTTTGTTGCTGCTAGTGAACTCAGGCCTGGACAAAGTAAACAGAGGACATCTGGGGAGCACATGGAGTCAAGGGGCTTGGAGGAGAGATGTGACTCACCACACTGGAGAGGGCACAAGGCTCACTTTTCAATTTCTTGTTCACAGGAATAACACTCTACAGCCACCCATACGGAGGGGCCTTGCTGAATGAAGACAAGATGTGAGTTGAAGAACACTGGTGGGGACGTCACGTGTGGCCGCAAGTGTTTGGGTCACTGAGGGCTGATTTTGACATTAGCATGGGAAGCCAGTGGCAGAGGGCTTGGCCATTTCTTTGCAATAGACTGTACTTAGAATGAGTGATACTACTATTCAGCAGCCTTTTCCACAGAAACAGTCTAAAGGGGCTGAACTCCAGCTCATGGTCTGTGCACCTTCTAGAACACTTCAGATTCATATCATAAAACATGGAATTTGCTTAAGTAAATGTGCTGGTGTCTCCCTGAACATTTCTTGTCCATGCATTTCTTCAGAATCCAGAAGAGGTACAGATGGTGGGAATGCAGATGCTTTTGGGGTACCAAATTGCTAGATATCACTGCCTTGTTTCCACATGCAAGGCTTCTGTCCTCAGTCTCCTTCTTACCTTCTTTCTCCCCTCTGTATCATATGCTTCAAAATTATTATTAAAATTGACAATAAAGCCAGTATTTGTGAACTCCTACTGGCCTTCCAAGCTGAGCACACAGTGTTTTCAGTGGTTATTCTGCCTTCAGCTCAGCAGTGTGACAGCACACGTGGGTTGTTTCATCCTTTCCCTCACATACTGATTTTCAGGATTCTGTCCACAGTTCCAGGAGGAGGCTGTTTGGTGTCTATTCTAAAGCAAACACAGTATAAGGAAAGTAGGAGATAGTTTATGGTACAGTCTTTCACTGTGTCAGACACCTGAAACATGGTTCATGCTCAGTTGTTCCCAGAGATGGGCAAAGAGAATACTTAGCAGTGCTTGACTCTACAAACGAGTGTTAACAGAATTCCAGGTATAAATATGTCCAGGCCAGTACACAGTGTGTATGATTACAGTCACACCTTGGCCATTCCCAAAGTATTTTGATATTTCCAGTACCTAAATTTGGCGATGGCAGTGCAGCATGGAGCTGTGGTGATTGCCCCTCCTGGCAGGGTCTGCTGTATAGCACATTAGTCTCAATACAGGCAAAGGCCTAAGTGTGCCATGGATGACGTTCTGGAGCTGCTCATCGTTTTAAATGAGAGTTGGACTCCATGATCAAAAGCAGAAATGCCCCTCAACCTTGTGCTCCTTTGTTATTCTGTTCTGTGAACAAAGACCCATGTCTCCAAACGCATTCAAGGAGATTGAATGTGGGAGGGAATCCATGTATCTGACTGCCCTCGTCCCTGAGTGTTAGACAGAAGCATAGGTTCTTCTTGTGACATATCATGAGTATTTTCTTCACCCACAGCCTGGAGAGCATCCGTCAGTGTGGCGTCGCCCTCTGCATCGTTCTAGGATTCTCCATCCTGTCAGCATCAATTGGCAGCTCTGTGGTGAGAGACAGAGTGACGGGAGCCAAAAGACTACAGCACATAAGTGGCCTTGGTCACAGGACATATTGGCTAACTAACTTCTTGTATGACATGGTAGGATTTGGGAATGTGTTTTGTGTGTGTGTGTGTGTGTAGTCATTTTAAGTCGGGTTGTCTTTGATAATCCCATCAGCTCTCCAGGATTGCTTCCTGAGGGGAAGATTCATGGTATAGACAGGAAATCAAGCACCATCCAGAAGTGAAGTCTCTTTTTAGGGAAATGAGTACATTACAGCCCTTATACTAAGCTTTTCTAAAGGGGTGGAAGGTGAGGTGGTAAAAATAATTAGAAGCAATCTGTTATCTGCATGCTTAAATCTCTGCTCTCTTGAGATCTGAGCCCCTCCCTGCATGTAGCAGGTACCAGCAGTTTTGAAAGAGATCAGACTCATAGCTTTCAGCCTGGCTGTTTGCTAATGTTCAGACAGTTATTTTGGACATATCTCCTCTGATACAGTGCTCTTCAGCAATAAGCACACACTGTCGTTGTTAAGGGGCAGACTTGTACTTTTTGAACAAATGGTGTATATTTGCCTTTATAAATAGTATTCATCCCACAGTAGAGAAGTATTATGTGAGTGGAGGTTGGGCTAACTGAGCTCCCCTCCTTCTTCAGCATCTATACCATCTCGGTCACGTTTTGTAAAGAACCTGATGTGTTAATATGTTGGTTTTTTTGTAATGCTTATTCTTTTGCTATGCCTCAAAATTCAGCCTATTTATTGGCTTTAGACACTATAATCTAGAGTTTTAAAATATAACTTGTGTAATTTCAAGAGTCTATTGAACTCAGTTTCCCTCAAACATGGCACACTCATTTCCAGTGAACAGGATTCTGATTTGTGTTTCTAGGTAGTGCCCAAGATGAGTCATGAATCTCAGGCAAGACTGAGAAATGTTGATCCCAACCTCCTCAACCTTGCTAGTGATGCCTCTTCAGGGAGAGGCAGTGGCCCCTCCAGGATGGCATATGCACTCTGCCTGCCTGCCTGCCTGCCCCCAGGTTTGCTCCAGTGCTACAGCCCCAAGCCACTGTGCTCCCAACAGCTTCCCGTTGACAACGTCTAATGGGAAACACACTGCAAGAGAGAGTCAGAGTGCACAGAAACCACACATCCCAGACACCACAGAGAAGCCAAAGTTTTGTAGACCCTGGGGTATTTTTCTTTGCTCTCTGCTTATTTTATTATGTCATCACCCACACTACATGTAGCCTTCTTCATCTTGTGTGCCTTTTGGGATTAAGTACAGGGAAGATTGTGTGCTTCTCAGTGGACTTGTTTTTTCCATATTCACCCAACTTTTCCTATTTATTCTGTTTAACGACTCATTAAAGAAATACTTTTGAGGCTCTGTTATGGATCAGGGTATGTCCAAGATTGCTGACTATTGACTATTTCTATCCCCCACCCACCAACATTCAATATTCAAACTAGTCCCCAATTTGATGGTAGTAGGTAGAAGGTGAGACTTATTGAAAGTGATTAGGTAATAAAGGTTGAACCTTCATTAATGAACAAATACCTTTATAAAACGACTCCCAGAGAGCTCCCTTATCTCTTCTTCTATGTGACAACAGTGAGATGCACCACCATGAGCAAGAAAGTGGCTGATTCCAGGCACCATACCTGCCTGCACCATGACCAGAGGCCTCACAGCCTCCAGAACTGTGAGCAATATACACCTGTTATTTATGTCACCTTGGCTATGTGTTTCGATTTAAGATATTTAAAGATACCTCCTTCTCCCTGTGACCTCATATGACTGCCCCTTTGTATACTTCTATTTTGGCTTCTTCTCCTTATAAGACTTAGAGTGACCCAACGGATTAAATGTTGGTCCTTAATATATAAATAAATGAATATCACTCCCCTAATAGAACTTATAGTCTTATTAGAAAAAGCAGAAACATATATAAAACATACCATATAAAATTGATTTATGACTAGATATGTTGCAAGGATGGTAGTGTGGTGGAGCTACCTTTAAATTGGGAGGTTAAAGAAGGTAATGAAATTTCAGCAGAGATCTGCAGAGTGGGAGGGAGTCAGTCACATGGATATCTCTGAGGAAGAGCTCTGAAACCAGAAGCCCAGAGCTCGAGAGAGTACAAAGGAAGACACCAGCTGTTGTTGCTTGTGGAGAACCCCAGGAAAGGCTGCCAAGAAGGCAGGGAGGATGTCCTTGGCTCTGTGTGTGTGTGTGGGGGGAGGGACGGGTGGGAAGAGGAATATAGGAAATGTCTGGATTCCTTGACCTTCCCAAGGAAGGTAGATATGACTGGCCCTGTTAGGTGGTTGGGCTATTATACTTTAAAAATCCCCTACAGTGGTTGCTTAGTAATGGAACCGTAACTTCTCAGAGTCCTGGAAGCTGGAAGTGTGCAGCTGAGGTGCAGGCGGGATTGGACTCTAGGCTGCTGTCCTTCCATTGAAGATACCTCCTTCTCCTAGGCCCTCACATGACTGCCCCTCTGTATACATGTGCTGTGGCTTCCTCTTTGTATAGGAGAACCCAGTGGGGTCAGACTCCAACCGAAAGGCTTCATTTGAATGTAATCATTTCTTTAATGGCCTTCTCTCTAAATATAGTCATATTCTGAAGTTCTGGATGTTTGACATATGAATTTTGGAGGTATATAGCCCATCACAATCACTTAGGATGAAGTCTGGTAAAAATCTCCTCTTATGCAAAGTAAAAGTTATGTTTCAATAGAACTTGAATGGAAATTTCATATTAAGCAATTAATAACTCCATTTAATGCAACATGTCCCTCTTTTTCTTTCCTCAGCTCTTTTACTTGGTTTCCGTCTGCCTGTGTGTTGCCATTATAGTCACCTTCCAGTTAACAGCTTTTACTTTCCGGGAGAACTTGGCGGCCACAGCTCTCCTGCTGGCACTTTTCGGGTATGTGATGAGAAACACGGCTGCAGAATTACGGTTTGTTTTCTGAGAGAGAAAACCCTCAGGATGGCTTTGAACCTGCTGTCAGCTTCATGATTTTCTTTCTTCTTGTCCATTTATGTTGCTTCTACAAGGGCCCACTGAGGAAACCAGCCAGAGCAGGGTGATGAATGTCCTGCGGAGGAGGAAGGGTTGACATGGCCATAATGAAGATGACATTGGCCCTGTCTCAGAAAGGCCCTCAAGCTGTGTGACCAACTTGGGCAGTGGGAACTGGATTCTTTGTTATGCTCATGTTGACATTAATCATTGGCTCAAATACATAATCCAGTTAGCTCTGAAATTGCGTTTGTGGAGTCTCTTATGAAGCTTTCTCTGGAATATTTTCTTCTTTCCTGTAATAGTAGTAGTTTGGGCATTTTATGTCTTCTGTCACTTTTCTTCTCAAAAGAAAGGAAAGAAGTAGAAACATCATTTCACAAGTATCTCATTCATATGCATGGGATCATTGTTACATTTCTCAAATCATGTCTGTGTGGAACCAGGGATTTGAGTAATTTATGTGCCAGGCGAGCACAGTTATAACAGGTCAACTATATCAGAGATACTTTGTAATACGGGGCTAAGCCAACTAATGTATTAATGCATTTTAAAAAATAGCACCCCCAGCTTTACTTTAAGATAACAGATTACAACTAAAATGATTTTTACATACTTTGCTATTATATCTATGATCCAGGATGATTCAACAGGCCTAACCAGAGGACAGAGTTTTGTCTAAAGAAATATACATCAGATGAATGGATAGATGGATAGGTTGCTGGATGTGTAGGTGGAAAAATATGTCTAAGGACAAGAAAAACAGCTTCCTCAGGAATGTTAATATTATCATTCACCAAGACCTTTGTGACTCTAATTCACCTCTCCAAGCCTTTCTTTGTAAAACTCGATTTCTCTTCCTGAAATTCAATGAGGTAATCTATGCAGAGACAACTGCTGGCATAAAATTAGTAAATTAGTTTAGCCATGACTATTATTCTTTAAGGTGATCTTATTTTAAGAGATAATTATGATTTCAGTTAAAACTTCCTTCTAGTAGACATAGTTGTCAAACTCAATTTGGAATTTATGAGCTTATGTAGAAAGCTCTGGATGTGTGTGTGCCCTGTTCTCATCGTCTGATTCAAGCTTACTGATCATAATGACTGCATACTGTTGTGTTTCCTTACAATGTGAGTAAAATAGACTTTGCTATAAAATTGTGTTTGAATTTTAGAGGATTAGAGCAGAAATGAAGATAAAATTTAGATAAAGTTAAATAGTTAGAAGCTCTAAATTTTTTGTTAACAATGTATCAAGTTAGGAACTCTTTCTACATGTATAACTTTACCTCTCAAAGACTTTCCAGAGATTCACTGATCTGTGAACGTCACAGGCCACAAGGATTACACACTTCCTGATAAGAATTCTTGCATTAAGGGGTCTGAGAAGATGACAAAAGTAGCACAGACTGTTGGAAATCAGAGCTGATTCCAGTGAGAAAGAGTAGAGTCATTGACAGCGTGACAGCAAGTGGGTCAAGAGGAGGTTCAAACTGAAAAAGTCATTGTGTCGTTGTGGATCAGACCTATAGACACGACTCTGAGTCTGTAGGAGAGGGAGCAGCCTTGGAGCTGGGCTCTCACACCAGGCCATCTCTGGGTGAGAAGAGCAGTCACTTCCTCTTCTTGTCCTCACGGGACCTGTTGGCATCTGGAGCCCAAGTGTAACCCAGGACTGCTCACTCTCAGGGAATGCCGAGACCTAGAACACTTCCAGGTTTCAAAAAGCTGTTTATTAAATGGAAGTCTGAGGGAGTGAGGTTGGGGTAAGTGAACAGATTCTCAGAAGGGCTCAATAATATTTTTTTCTCTGACAAGGAAAATTTGATATTGAAACTAAATAGGCAAGGAGCAGAATTGGCATCCCCCAAAAAAGGAAAGTGTGCTGAAAGTGGTGTCCCAGGCAGGAGGACCATGAGTTCTAGGCCAGCTTGATCTGTGTAAGGAAACCCTATCATTAAAATGGAGGAGAGGGGGAAGTAAAGAGGAGAGAGAAGTATGATGTTGGGAGTGAGCGGTGGCCCACACCGCAAGGCTAATACTCAGCAGGCTGAGGCAGAGGGTCGACAAATTTCAGACCATCCTACAAATACACAATGAGACTCTGTCTCAAAACCCAAATCTCTCTGATGAGAACAAACAACACCAAATAAAAAGTATGAAAGAAGAGACAGGTAAGCTTATATAATAAATGGAAACCTAGGAACATATTGGATACATATTTAAAGCTGAAGAATTGTGAAAATGAGGCCATATAATACTCTTTGGGGAAATTTACGTGGCTTAGGAATGGGTCCAATTTTAACAAGGGGAATATTATGTCTTCCTATAAATTCCAGAATATTGTGAACAGTGCACTAACTTCCTATAAAATTTAAAATCATTAAACTGATGTATTGTACTTTATTAAAACAAAAGAGATTATTAAAAGCCACAGTAGGTTTCATTAAAATAAATTATACTTTGTAAGTTAATTTAAATTTTCCCTTAAAAATTAGAAAAGACAAGAGAAATGGATTTGCTCATATGTTAATTTCAAACAAGTATTTGAAAATGCAGTTTTGAAAAGTCATGAAATAATAGCAAGTAGAAAGCCATGCTCAAAGTCTCATTAATGCCGGGTAGCAAGTCCCCCGTGGCATCATTTAAGACTGTCTTTTGTCTCTGATTCTTTTTTCTTAGACAATACTTTGATCTACTTGTCAAATATTTAAAGGACATAACCCAATATAGAAACCTTATGTAAAGTTTAGCCAAGTACAGATGCTGAGCTAGTGGAGAGGTGATGAGCAGTAGAGTGGTAATTAGTCCCTTAAGTATCTATCAGAGTGTTTGGGCCTGAGGAGAAGAGGAGAGCATTGTGAACCAGAGATGCTGATCAAAGGACTGATCATTTCACTGTGCTTTGTGCTGTACCAGCTCCAGCAGATGCTTCATGAGATGTCACTGGTCAACTCCCTTTGGCTTCCACACTGCCAAATATAACCACCATGCACCAGGAACTAAGAAAGACGGTCTTTTGTAGAACTAGTTTAAGTAGACCAACATGGTTAGCTTTGGCTCTTAATAAATCTGTGTAAAATGTAAAAGCAATTTGTCATGTGTCATCCAGAATATAGTAGTTAAGTCAGTAGTTTTAAGTTAGAGAAAACTTTTTCTTACTCCACAAATGAATTTTTATGGCAACTAAAGCTAGTCTCATATTTGGCTTGCACACTGCTATTGCTTAGGCTGCCATTGCTGGAACAGCCTGTCGTTATTCTGCTTGCCCCCTTCCTCCTGTTTCCCCTCTACTTCCTCCTTCCTGATGACACAGGGTCCTTTCTAAAGGCCCACCTGTCTTGATCTTGCCACTTTCCTGCCTCACCTTCTGAGTGCATGTGTCACCATGCCTGGAGGCTAGAAATACTTGCAATGCTCTGATGTGAGGTTCTGCCCAAACATCCACATGGCAGAGGCAGCAGGTGAGTTGTGCCCAGAACGGACACAGGAAGTGATGTGTCTATGAGGAGGGACATGTGAGAACAGACATAGGAAGTAGTATGTATATGAGGAAGGATGTGGGAGAAGGGACACAGGAAGTGGTGTGTGTGAAGAAGGATGGATTTGATTGTCCTGGTAGTATTTTACTTCAGATAGAAATGTCCATAATTTACATTGCCAGTCACTTTTGGCTCACCTCTTTGGTAGTTATTTTGATGCAATTTAATTATTTTAAATAGCACATATTTTAGAACAATTGCATTATCTTTATCATGTTCTTCATATAAATGTTTTTCATGTTCAAATTATGAGGTAGATTGCTTATATATAAAGTTGCTGACACTA
The DNA here is from genome assembly GCA_004024765.1 of Zapus hudsonius. Taxonomy (NCBI): domain Eukaryota; kingdom Metazoa; phylum Chordata; class Mammalia; order Rodentia; family Dipodidae; genus Zapus; species Zapus hudsonius. Next base: position 23,245 of record PVHP010011755.1, read on the forward strand.
TAAGATTTTTAAATATAATAGTCCGTATATTTTCTGGAAAATAAGAATTTGTCTTTTAACCCAAAGGCATATTCTAATATCCCAATTTGCATTTGACCTAATGCTAGCTTGAGGCCCTCTCTCCTCCCACACCATTTTAAAGTCTCATTTTCAGAGCCAGTTACCATATTAGGAAAAGCTGAGGTATTCAGAAGTCACAGGAGAGTTTCAGGTTAAATAATTAGTCCCTATAGGAAACAGTGGCAGTTTTACCTTGAGTGTGCAGAGAACACGTGAGTTCTCAGGATTGATGTGTCTTGTAGGAAAGGCCATGACTTTAAAGAAGGGACACCTGTGTCTATATTTGGAACTGTCATTCAAAGTACACATTTACTTTATTGGGCTGCATTAAAGGTGACCCTACTTTACTATAATAGAATAAAGCTAGGTAAATTAGGCCTGAATTGAAGCCTGGGTGAGAAAGAAGGAAGAAAGCAAGAGGTTTCATTTCAGGAAGTGGAAGAGTTTCTAAGATCTTGATACCCACAGAAACATAAGGCTACTGCTAGTCGGGTCCCATATTTAACAATGAGCCTTTACTACCCAGCTTTGGTTTCATGGTCAACTACACAGACATTGTTCCATGGTCATCCTCACCTGTAGATTGGCTGCAGAAGTTCCATCTCAGTGTCAACTTGTTCGCTTTGTTCATTCTTCCAATAAGATGAGGTTCATAGCACTATCTTCCAGGTAGTTGGGACATGTGAGGAGGATAGAGGATCTGCAGAAATAACAGCACAGTGCTCAACATGAGCAGACCTCTAGAAATGAAGCTTCCAGTTTTCATTTTCGTGTGTATCTTTATGTAGAGCTCTGTAATTTTTTTGTATTTTTATTACCTTTCAGTTCTCATTCTAACAAGTCAGCATTATTCTTACAATATTGATGAGAGGAGAGCAAAGAAGTGTCCCATTGGGAGAAGAGACGGTAGGAAGTCTGGGGACTTTCTCTAGATCACAGGGCTGGAAGATCCAGTCTCCTGTACAACCTATCCTGTGCCCTTCCTCTTGCATTGCAGGGTACCTGGAGGCCCCAGAAAGGCTTTTTCTCTAGGAGGCAATCAAATATATTACATAAAAAGAGGAAATCTCAGGCTGGGGAATTGGCTCAGCACTTTAAAGGTGATTGCTTTCAAAGGCTGCTGGCCCAGGTTCGGTTCCCCGGTATCCATATAAAGCCAGATGCGCAAAGTAACACATGTGTTTGGAGTTCATTTGCTGCAGCAAGGAGCCCTGAAGATCTCTTTCTTTTTCTGTCTCTTCCTCACTCTCTCTTTTGAAAATAAATAAAAATAGTTTTTAAACGAAAGGCTCACCAGTTTAATAAAATTGCCCCTATAATTCAGTTGTGGTATAAAGTAATGGAATAATCAGCATTATTTTTCTCTTTGCATTTTAGATATGCAGTACTTCCATGGATGTATCTGATGTCTAGAATCTTCTCTAGTTCAGACGTGGCTTTCATTTCTTATATCTCCTTGAACTTTATCTTTGGCCTGTGCACCATGCTCATGACCACCATGCCCAGGCTCCTGGCCATCATTTCTAAAGCACAGGTAAGTCACTGGCAGTGTCCTCACCACAAGACACCTGTGTGTCCTGATGACAAGCACACCTTAAAGGAGGAAGGCTTTATTTAGGCTTCTGCTTTCAGAGAGTTCAGCCCCTAGTCCTTGGCCTATTAATTATGGGCCTGTGGTAAAGCAGAACCTCAGGCAGCAGAAGCATGTGGAGGAGAAAACTTTTGGTTACCTCAGGGTGGCTAGGAAGTAGAATACCACGTGGACCGTTGAAAGGCATGCACTTAGAGATAGACTCCCTCCAATATCATCCCATGTCCTCAAGTTTCCAGACTCTCCCAAGGTAGTGCCAGGATCTAGAGACCAAATGTGCTGTCATATAAACTGGTGAGGGACATTACATATTTCCACCATGGCTGATTGCATCCTAATTCTGTTATTTTTCCAACTGGAACTGAGTGGAAATGCATGAATACCTACTGCCTTTTAACTCCAGACAGAGATTGATTGTAATTAACAAAAGCACTTGTGGCATTGTAAGAGCCATCTCCAGGCTTGGTGGCAGATTACCATGAAAGTATGTGGTCTCCGCCACAAAGATGGTCACTGCTATATGTCCAACATGTTTCTCAGAGATGGCTTGATGATGAATTACTGATCAGTGGTGGAGCAATGAGTACAATGAAGAGTGTTCTTTCACAGTGTTAAGCCAGGGCTGGAAATTATATTTAGGATGGACTCCAGCTGCTGACCACATTCAAACCATACACATCTGGAAAATGGCCTGGGAGACTTACCTCTTCCCTGTGGCCTCTAGAACTAATGTAGTACAATTTCTTTTCACATGCTGGAGCAAAAGGCTGCCCTGGGCACGGGCTGTATGGAAAGGGAGGACTTTCCCCTGTGAGGACAATGCCTCTTCCTGATGACCATTGGCAAATCACTTTTTGGATGTCCTCTTAGCAGACATTTAGGCCAAGCTGAATGTCTTTTGTTGATATATCCAATTTGTTCCCTGCCGTTCTCCCTCTACTCTGTCTGTCATTAACTAAGGGTGTCCTCACTCTAGACTTCTGATTGAAGCCATCTGTTGGCACCTCTGTGTGACATGTGGAAACAGCCTTTATGCTCTGACCGCTCCTCAGTTCTGCCCATTTCTGCTTTCTTTTCTCACCTCTGACCACACTATGATCTCAAACCCTGCTGTTGACATGTAATCTGGTGATTCAGTGGCTCTCAGAGATTAAGCTGCTCCAGTCTGAGCAACTCACCCAGGAAAGGTACAGAGCTCCCAGCTCAAGGCCATGGTCATGTTTGCAATGAAACAGGGACAGGTGCTTGCCCAGCTCAAACAGGTCTGCTCCGAATGGCTGGATATAGCGCTGTAGACTCTCAGCTATGGTCTCTATTACTTCTTATCATGTCTCATGTCTGTGTACAAGCAAATATCCATTATGCATTTAATGAGGGGAAGGATCTATCTCAGTGATTTTAATAGATTAAGGTTTACACTAATCTGTATTAATGTGGGGAGACTTGAAATAAGCTGCTTGAGGAACAATTAATTGTTTTGCCTGAGGAGAATATTGAGATGGGCAGAAGGTGCATAGATATTTTCCCTCCACCACACTAAGTTCTAATATCACATGGGCACCTGCAATTCTTGTAAACTATGGTGAGAATGAAGTTAGCCCTAAGATACACAATCCCAATGACGAGAAAGAAAGAAGCCAGGTCAGCGGTGTGAGACAAGATAACAGAAGAAGGGCTGGTAACCTCTGAGGGAGAAAGGCAGAGTGATTGTCCATGCCCAGAGAAGAAACTAGACAGAAACCTTTCTGTTAATGAGAGCATAATGGCATGGTTGGTTGAAAGTCATTAATACCTACAATTTTCAACCACACTGTTTAACTGGAAGAATCAATAGACAGTGGGCAGCTGCAGGAAAAATAGGTCTTAATCAGCTGGAAATAAATTATAAAAGGCATTTATTTTATCTTATTTTATTTGCTTGGTCTTTTTTCCTTTACATCTTATTTTGATTTAGTTTGCTTGTGATTCTCAACATTGTTTAAATACTCATTTTTAAATGATTTAAACACTCATTTTTAAGCTGAAAAGAACTATGCACTTTAAAAATTAATGAATGAAACCAAAAAAGGCAATGAGACTTTAAGGTTAGAATTAACAGCAAGTATAGCCAGTATTAACTGTCATGTTCATGTGTTTGTTTTTGTTGTTTTGGAATCATCGTTGAAAAGTGATGCAGGATCTGGGATATCTTCCCTTTATGAAGATCTTTATTGTGGTCCAGAGAATGTTTATGGTAGTGAAACATTATGGTTTCTGAAAAGATGACTCAGCAGTTAAGTGCACTTCCTGGGCAAAACTGAGGAACTGAGGGGCCTAAAACCTTCCACATTCAAATATCTAGGAGCAGAGACCCAAGAATCTCTGGAACTTTTGAAAAAAATAGCATCAGGATCAGTAAGAGACTGGCACAAATAAAAATGGACAGCAGAATGATGGAGTGGGCTATATTATGTTCTGCTCAGTCGTCACAGGTGGGCGGACACACCCTACTGCAGGCAAGTGCACGGGGCACCACAACAGCACATAAATGTGCATATACTATACACCACACACATCATCCATATCACATTATGCACAGACAAGCAAAAACAGTTATGGGATCTATTTCTCTGTATATCTGATACTTCTTAAACCATGTACTATATATGGAATGTCATTCCATGAATTTGTGTGGGATTTTTATTAACTCAGTATTCATATGTTACAAACTTCTTTGTTCACACTTTTATACAAACCATTGTGAATTCCTTAACATTAGATATACAGTCATTGCCATTAGGATATCCTTTCCTTAATTATCAGTTCCTGAGATTAAAGCTGTAATATCCAGCTGTTCCAGTACAATCACTGGTAATAGAAAATCCTTTCATGAGGTTTATTAATTGATCCCAGGATAAAGATTTTTGAAAAGTGGAATTAACAAAAGAAGTGGAATTGCTTTAACTGAAATTTATAATGAGTAGCAGTCAATAAAAAATAAGGAAGAATTAAGCTAAGCATTTGGACTTTCTCTACTTCTATATACAAGCCATATTATGGCATTATAGCAGATGCCCTAAAATTTTATTAAATTTTACTTGTCCCCAAACTAAATTATTTAGGACTCAGGCTAGCCAAGCTTTAAGATTAGAGCATAAGGTTATACTCTCCATTATCTAGCTTGAAATATATAACTAACAATTCTGTTCAATATTTTATGATGATGTATATATTATGTATCATTTTCACATATTATGATTGGTTTATTACTTTATTAAATAGAATTTATATGTAGATTAGTTTTATAGTTTGAAAACTAAAGAAAAATCTAAAGTAAAGACATAGATCTTCATTGTGTTTCCAGGGCTCTGTTTGACAGTCTTAGTTAATGTAAAATTTTGGATTAAATACTTTTAAGTATCTACACTAAATATCAACAGACCAGCACTCCAGTGAACTTTTCCAAAAGGCTGTATTCTTTGGAACAGAAAGGTGGGGGTCACATTATAGCCACACTAATGGCCTGTACACATTGATCACCCTCTTGCAAATCAGCCTCTTCTTTGATCATTAACTTTACTTTGTTAGCGTGTGTATTTACAGGAAGAATGAGATGCAATGAAGTGTTGTGAGGCTGAAGGAACACAGTAAATTGCCCATAGAATTCAGTGCAAATAAATAACATTGAGATAATTTTTATTTCATTGTAAAATGAAATTAATATTTGTCAGATGGTCAAAGCAATAATCTTTATGGTAGGTACTGAAATTTTAGACATTTTCAAGGTAAAAACTGAATTCAAATATACAGCCTGTCTTATATTTGTTTGCTCTTAAATTCTATTCTTTTTTTTACTTGTGGTTTATGTGTGTGTGAATGTGTATGTGGGGGGGGTAGAGCATGTGTGGTGTGGCTGTGTAGTGGATGCATGTATGTGTCCTTGAGGTGCCCATGGCCTCACCTGAGGTGGGGTGCTCACCTGCAGTGGCTGGAGCAGAGCACCGAGTGTCCCTGCCCCCTCCATTGCTCTTCTTCCATTTTTATTTTGAGGCCAAGTCTCTTACTGACATTGCTTACTACATTATTTTGTGAGTCCAGGCAATTCCCTGGCCTCTGATCCTCTTTGCTGGACTGGAGTTACAAATACCTGTCCATGTCCAGCTGTTTACATAGGATCTGGAGATTCGACCCTGAGCAGTTATAGGCCCCTCAGGACCTCATGCTTGCTCAAGAAGCACACTTAACCCCCGAGCTACAGCTCTCCAGCCCCATCCTTCTTTTTTTTAAAAAAAAACTTGTATTGATAGCTTCCATAATTAGATACAATAAACCATTATAATTCCCTCCCTGCCCTCCCTCATATCTCTTTCCCCTCTCAATTAGTCTCTGTTTTGTTTCAGTGTCATCATCCTTTCCTCCCATTATGTGTAGGTATTATCAGGCACTGTGAAGTCATGAATATCAAGGTCCTTTGTGTCTGGAAGTTTGCATTGCAGGCAGTCCTACCCTTCCTTTGGCTCTTAGTCTTTTCACCACCTCTTCTGCAATAGACCCTGAACCCTGGGAAGTGAGATAGAGATGTGCCAGTGTTGACCACTCCACTGTCACTTCTTCTCAGCACTTTGGTGTCTTTTGAGTTATCCCAGTGGTCACTGCCATCTGAAAAGGGAAGCTTCTCTAGCCACATTCTAATACCATCATATTAGAGGTGAAAGATTTCATGTACGTATTTTGGAGGGACAGAGCTATTCAACCTGTGCATTCTGCCCCTAGGTTCCCAAGACTCATGCCTCTCTCCTATGTCCCTCCATGTGCATTCTACCCAGTAGCTTGCAACTAAAGCACACAGTGTAGCAAATTGCCTATAACTTTCATCTCATTCAGACATGGGTAAAACTCAAAGGTACATTTCATTCCAGGCAAATTCTTTTGAGCTGTGAACCTAAAAATCGAACATATGCTTTCAAGATGCAAAGTTGGAACAGGCCTAGGGTACATATTTCCACTCCAAACGGGAGAAGGACAAAGGGTTGGTTAGATCCCAGCAAGTAAAACCTAGCAATCCAGATATTATGAGATTTCAAAATTAACCCTCTTTAGTTTGGTGGCTGCCCGAGAGACTCTGCATGACTTGGACAGGGAAGATTTGGAGCATAGATCTAACTAATGACAATAGGAAGTTACTGATTTATGTTATAAAATGAGAATAGCTTTTAATTTAATCTTTTCTCCTTTCACTGTACAGAATTTGCAGAAGATCTATGATGTCCTCAAGTGGGTCTTTACCATATTTCCCCAATTCTGCCTGGGTCAAGGGCTCATAGAACTCTGCTATAATCAGATCAAGTATGACCTGACCCACAACTTTGGCATTGATTCCTATGTGAGTCCCTTTAAGATGAACTTCCTGGGCTGGATCTTTGTGGAATTGGCCTTGCAAGGCACAATTCTTTTCCTCTTCAGGATTCTGCTACATGGGGACCTTCTGCAGTGGTCAAGGTATGTTCTGAAGGGCTCATCCTTTACTGTCAGTGACTCTTGATTAAAGAGAAGGGGCAGTTCTGTCCTGACATCACAACAGATGTCAGTCTGCACAATAGGAAATGTTTATGACTGCCCTTAGGCATTGCTTTAACAAGTTAAGATTTCATGTTTTTTATTTTGACTGGTTTGCCAGCAGTTCGCTAGATGGAATTTTAAAAGATAAGGTGCCAATGTATGAGATAATCTTTCCAAGTATTTAGTCATCTCAGTCTATTTTCCACTTTGAAATTGCTCTATGTTTCTGTTACTTTGAATCACCTAAGTTGAATTTGGTTGGCACCTAAAGTAATTGTTATGACTAAATAGCATTAGCTCCTGGAGTCAGAAAGGTATGGCAATTCAGCACAGTGTAGAAAATCACATGCCCTTTGCCAGATCCAGTTTGGAGGTATTCCTGTCTCTACTAAGTGAGAATGCAGGTCAGTGCTGAGAGAGGTACTGTAGCTGTATAGAGGCATACGGGAACTCTCTTCCCTACCCCACCCCCCTGCGCACACTGTGTATAATGAACCTAGTATAAATGAGATTTAAGGTGATTTTACAAAGACTCTAAAATATTGTCAGATAGCATGTATGAAATAGATCAGGAAGAAACATGCTTCCCCTTTGATGTGTTCCCACATGGATGCATTTCTCCTCCATGACTGAATCTACTGAGCTTCTTTTACCCTCTGTTTCCCTCAGACTTCTGCTTAAGGCAGAGAACCCCCATCTCTAAAATATATCCTTTTATCTCAAAGGAGGGATTTTTTATAGAAAAAACATATTAAGACTGTCACTGAAAAAGCTGTTCAAGATTATAAAGACATGTTATTAATATTTTAGGGTGATCCCATATATGTACATTTTTTCTCTTTAGTCATTTAATGACATATTTCCCTACATAATGACTGGGGCTACTGAAGAACAGAGCCACTGTGAAAAAATCCCAAATCTCCTTTGAATTTGGCTATAATTACCCTGGAATCTGCAGATTTCCAAGAGCTGACTGAATTTGGAGTAGAATTCTGTGTGCCTTTTAAATGTAATTGGTTCTGTGATATCTCAGCAGTTCAGTCTGTTTTAAGACCTGCCATGGTGAATCTCCCATGGAGTTTTTAGGTTGCTCAGTCCCCGTACACAATCAGATTTTTCTGTCATGAAAAGACTTTCTGTGTTACCTTTGTTTTGTAGAATGTCTTAGCTGAGCCTGCTTTAAAATAATGTCTTTGATGTCCCCAGTAAACTGACAATTCTGTGTTTATGTTGATATGAAGGCTACATGACTTAGATATTGTTAGGCTCAGCCAGTGATGGACAGTGATTGTGAGACCTTGTCAGTATGTGGTCTGAATCCAGATCTGATCCAGGTCACTAGTCAGTGCTTGACAGGAAGTGTCCAAGGTCCTCAGCAATTCTCCTCGAAGTCGAGAAGCCCAGGCTCAGTAAAGCTCTTGCTTTCTACCTCAGCCTCCCGTCACCTCCACAGTCTCACTTCACTCCCAGCACCTCTTGATCCTGTCATCCTCCCAGGCTGTTCTGAGTCTTCTCAGCTTTTCCACGACATCTTCCTTCTTGAGTGAGCACTTGTTAACCGTCTGTGCTAGGCTTTTAAGCTCATCCACGCATGCAGGGAAAGCGCCATTGTTAGCTGAGTCTTAGAACAGCACCCTAGTCACTGCATTTGGAGCAGACTGAGCCTGACTTTTCTAACAATGTGTTTGTCACCAGCATGTGACTAGACACCAGCCTATTTGAATGCTATTTACATGCTTCTAAATGTTATGTAAATGATGTCGTTCCCTTCTGAGACTCTAGCCTATCTTTTCACATTATCTGTGGTATGTGTTGAATAAATTATGGTTTCAGATGTGGAAAGTAATATATATATATGTGAGCTATGATGGCTGAGAATGGACAGAAGATATTTTCTTTTAGTTGTAATCTCTCTCTCTTTTATTTTGAAGTAATTTGTATTGACAGTTGCCCATAAAAAGAATTAAAAAAACAACACTCCTTTCCTCATCTTCCTTTGTGGCATATGATTACATGGTACAAAACAATATTGGACACTGAAAACAAGGAAATTGATCTAGTATAATACTTACTCAGTTGTCTGTACTGCATTGTAATTTCCTGGGAAATTAAAATTTACTTGAGGACTTGAGGAGATAGCTCACTGGTTAAAGACACTTTCTGGCAAAGCCTGCTAGCCTGGGTTTAAGTCCCTGATACCCATGTGAAAGCTAGATGTGCAAAGTGGTGCAGCTTTCATCTGGAGTTTATTTGCAGTGGCAAGAGGTCCTGGTTCTCTCTCTCTCTCTCTCTCTCTCTCTCTCTCTCTCTCTCTCTCTCTCTCTCTCTCTCTGTCTTTCTCCTTACAAATAAATACATTTTTTTAAAAATAAAATTTACTGGAAAGTTAAATACACCAGGATGATAATCACAGCAAGAAACAAGTGGCTTGGGATCAGAATGAGTCTGTTGGAAGTGAAATTAAGTTTGTATTCGTCAAGCAAGTAATTATTGCACACTTTATATGACATGTGCAAAGAACTGACTATAGAATCCTGTCATGGTTTGATCCAGGTGTCCCCACAAACAAATGGATGTGTTCTGGGTAATCGATCCTCAGCTGATGGCAGTTTGGATTTTACAACCTCGATGGAGCTGTGTTGTTGGGGGTGGGCTTTTGGGGGTTATAAGCCAGCTCTCCCTTGCCAGTATTTGGCACACCTTCCTGCTGCTATTTCCAGTGCTGTGTCAGAGGCGATGTCCACCCCTCTGCCATGCCATTGTTTTCCCTGCCAGGATGGAGTCTCCCCTAGAGTTCATAAGCCAAATAAACCCGTTCCTCCACAAGCCACTTTTGTTTGGGTTCTTTCTGCGCAGCAACTAGAATGCTGACTACAACAAATCCTTTTATGCAATCCAACTTATAATATTTGGGTATTTTTTTACAAAAAACTATGCAATAATATTTTTGAAATAATATTTTATGAAATATGATGTTTACTATAAAACAGGTATAAACTAGTATCTTATAATAATGTTGTGGTATTTTTTCCATTTAGCCAAGGGTCTGGCATGAATTTATTATTCATAAACTTAAGGCCTGTCTGCAGTGTTGATCTGTTTCTTTTGGTAGCATGTCTATTTCCTTTGGATTAGAGTCAGTGAATTCACTTTTGCTGGTCGGGATGGCAGAGAGATGTCTGGGCAGAGCCAAAGCTGCTGAGATGAGATGCTCTGCCTTCTGATTTCACAGCTTCTCAGACTATTCCAGCTTGGTTTCCAGGTGAAACTAACTGTGCCATTATCTTTCTAGGGGTCACTCTGCCCTGCAAGGCACATGCACGTCCACCAGGGACATAGATGTGGAAGAAGAACAAATGAGGGTACTTGAAGGAAGGACCAGTGAAGATATTTTGGTGTTGTACAAACTTAGTAAGAGTTATGGAGGAGTTTTCAGAAAGACCATGGCTGTGCAAGAGATCAGTCTGGGCATTCGGAGAGGAGAGGTAAGGGAGCTGCTATTTCTACTCCTCTCTGTGGTGAAACTATCATTCTTGTTCTGCTTATGGGGTCTTCAGAATATGTAAAATCACAGCTAAAAATACCTTCAAATTTCGAAAATCCCTACAAGGTCACAGAAGCAAAGCAGAAGATAGGGTCTGTTGGCTTTTAACAAAGTGAAATTTTGCCAGTAGATTTAAATATTTATGTTTTAAATTTTGTAAATTTCATGAGATGAGAGTATTGGGTTGGGGCTATGGGATGACTTTTATTGAGTGGCAATATTTTAAAAATCCAGTTATTAAGGAAACCACTTCTCTTTCTTACCTGGACTGCAATTATCTTTGAATTCTCAATTGAGATCATGCAGTAAAATGTTACTCTGGGAAATTTGAGAACACACACACACACATACACACACACATACACACACACACACACACACACACACACATCCCATAGCACCTGCTGAGAAATCTTTAATCAAAAGTGACAGGAGCCATATAAATTGATTCTGATTTGTGCTTAATGCGCAAAGGGAAATCAATTCTGAAAATGATTATCTTTAATTAACTGTTAAAAATAAAAGAGCACCTCGTATGTGCATTGTCCCAGGTTCTGAGAGAGAGAGAGAGAGAGAGAGAGAGAGAGAGAGAGAGAGAGAGAGAGAGAGACCCCGAGTAGTCTTGCTATCTGATTGCCCTCTCTGCCCTCCCACTGAGCAGATGACCCAGATGTGATTATTCTGGGACAAAGAGAAGCCAAAATCCCCATCTAAAGCAAGCCAGGAGTGTCCTTCCATCTAGGACCATGAATTCTGACACACACACACACACACACACACACACACACACACACACACACTCACACACTCACACAAGCAAGCAAATTATGAAGGATTGTTCTGTAGTTACTGATTCTATTGATGTTAAGTTAAGCTCTTAATCTTATCTTTTTTATTTTTTTATCCTTGCTTCAAAATGAAGTAAAATTAGCACTTATTTTTTCCACTACCTTATTTATGGTTGTTTAAAGCTATGGAGAAAGAAAAAAAATTCTGGATATATAAAGATTTTCAAAACTGAGGTTCCATTTGGCCTTTTTATCAGTCAATGCTTTATCACTGCCACAAAACACCTGAGTCAATCAGTTTATGAAGAGGAAAACTTTAGTGTAGACCATTTTGGGGGGCTTCATTCCATGAACAGTTGGTGCATTGTTTAGGACTTGCGGTAGCACAGTGCACCACAGTAGCAATTCATTCTCACCTCATGGTCAGTTGCTAAGTAACTCCACTGCCTAGTGACCATGCCTTCCACACGCAGGTCTCTGGACACATTCAAGATCCAATCTGTAGCAGGTTCTTTATGAGATATTGCGAGCATTACAATTTGATTGTCTGGATGGTAAGTGCCTGAGGAAAACGTAGAGGTGATGGGAATATATTCCTGGATCTCTAAGAATAGATAGTTGGGTAGGAAACAAAAGATTATAAACCTCAAAGACTATCCTCTCTGCATACTTTGGGCTACTTGGCACTCAATTTTTCATTCCCTTAGCTGTTACATAAATGGATGTGCCTATCTGTAAATCATTGCTGAAATGTCCGTGCTCGCAGGCTCCAGACCTTCAGTGTTATATAATGTGTAAACTGCCTTATGTAGTGGCATGATTTTCAAAGTGTACAAACATCTCATGCCCATATTATCAACCCTGTGTCCATGCAAATGCTATTTCTAATGTAGGTGTGATTGTTTTCAAGACGTCTTCTCTAACTTCCCTCTTCCTCTCAGTGCTTTGGACTCCTTGGCATGAATGGAGCTGGGAAGAGCACCACATTCCAAATGCTCAATGGCGAAATTCCTCCAAGTTCAGGACATGTGGTCATCAGGACTCCCCAGGGGTATGAACCAGATCTGATCATTCTTTGCTCTCATTTGAGGTGATCTCAGGCCCAGGGAGCCCAGCATCCTTTCAGTTCTGTAAATCAAAGTTTAGAAACAAGAATTTCCTCCAAACTCACCTTACAATGACCACTTCTCCAAATGGGGAAAGGAGTTTCCCAGTAGCTCGATTCTTGTAACCAGAGCACAGGGCTGAGGAGGTACCAGCTGAGGGCAGATGGCTCTTGGGGGCTCCACAATTCACCTCAGGAGGTAGCCAGGAGCCAGTTCTTCCTTCAAATGTTCCCAGCACTTAGCGCAAACCCCAATGGGCTAGGCTTCCCCCCTCTTTTTGCCATCCAGACTTCATCCTTCAGGACATGGCAGCCTTGGGCTGGAAGCAGTCCTCACGTTGCAAACCCAGACAATGTCACCTGGAGGGTGGAGAGCACTGTCCAGCACACATAAGCTCTGCTCCCTCGAAGGCTGCCAGAACACAGCTCAGCTGCACAGCATCTCAGGTAGCACACACCATATTATTCCTGGAAGTCACATCTCACTCGGTCATCCACTCCTATATCCCATAACACCTGCTTCTGCCATTCCTTCTAAACTATGCCCTTGGTTAGGAACTTTCCTCTGGTGTTTGGGGCCATTGTGTTTATCTCTGCACACACTGTGGCCATCCACTTTATGGCCTATCTTCTCCCTTTCCCTGCTCTGCTCAGGACTAGCGTCAGTGTTTTCTCACTTCCACACAAAAGTGATCTGAATCTTTCTGATCCTAGATTGGTGACTTTAAGCTTGACCTTTTAAATTTGCCCTGATACGAAACCTGCTTGATGTCACAAACTAAGCTCTTCTCCCTTTAACCTGACAGCTGTTTTCCTTTGGTCTTTCTCCATAAGGCATTTATTTATTATTATTTTTAAAAATATTTTATTTATTCATTTTCAAATAGAGAGAGAGAGAGAGAGAGAGAGAGAGAGAGAGAGAGAGCGAGCGCAGGACCACCACCTGTGGGCCTGGCTTATGTGGGTCCTGGGGAATTGAACCCGGGGCCTTAGGCACTGGAGGCAAGTGCCTTAACCGCTGAGCCATCTCTCCAGCCCTCCATAAGGCATTTATGTGCACCTCAGAAATGTTCAATAGTGAGCTACAATGCCCTACACATAGATCTTTTTATTATTGTTCTATGGCAAATCCACTGTCACGTGGTGATGCATTTCAAAAGGTCACTGAAGTTACATAATAAAAGCTGCAGATCTTGCTATAACTCTCTGAAGGTCATTATATGACTAAGTACCAAGTTTTCAGCACCTTGTTTGCTTTCAGGATTTGTTTGGTGGGGATCAGAGCATCATTCCTAAATATATTTTTGAGAAAACATGCTTTAGATATTTTATGTGCGGTTTGTAAGATAATAATGGAAAATACAATTTAAACCTATACTATTAACTATCAACTAGGTGAGTCAATGAACAAATATTTATTTTTTCATTATGACACTGAGGAATCAGGAAGGCAAATATTTTCCTTTCTCCTCAAATCCATTGCCAATATTTGCATGTCTCCTACCACTTTAAATATGCATATATATCTCTGTGTTTATATCTAATTTTATCAGTTGGCTGTGTGCTTGCATGTGCTTATAGAAAGATACACATACTGAAATTTCAGATAAGATTTAAGATAATTTTCTGTACTTCACTGCTCATTCAATAAGTATTATGTAAATTGTAAAAATTGTAATTACAAATTTTAGTATTTCATTATCTATGAGCTTGAATTCTTTCCCTATATTTATTGTGACATAGATTTCTTATTTAATAACGTCCTGACATGTATTTTGCTCCTTTGTGCCCAGTGTTCCTTATTTCTGTCACTCATCAATACACGGATGCTGTGTGTTGTCCTCCTGAAGGCTGACTGATGCATGGTTTATGTGACTGCTACAGTTACCTTCTTGTTGATGGGGTGAAATACTTGGCCCAAAGGAGGAAAGATTTTATTTTGGCTTACTTTCTCTTGACACTCTCCCACTGAATTCTTTCTTTTTCCCAAGGCTCTGGTGCCTTGTATTTTGACTTTGTTTTAGAGTTTGGGTTTGTAACCAAAATTCAAGACAAGACATAGCACTTTCACAGTTAACCTAGAGGCCATTATTTGTGCCCCATTCCAACCCCAACTCCTTGTATCCAAATGATTCTTTGATCCTGTCACTCAAGAAGGGATTACTAGGTACCAACTTTAATGATGTTCATTTGTAATTTGACATGATATATAATTCTTTCGACTCCCTGGTTCCCTCTCTGTCCCTTTCTTTGCTGTGCAATCTATAAATGAAGAAGCACATTGGACTTGAAGTGCTGTCTGCAGACCTGATTGCCTGCATACTGAGAACAAAGCTCGACATGTTTCTCTTCTCTATTTCTTGCATTTTCATCAGGCCCACAGGTTTAGTCAGATCCAGTATATTGGCATGACTAAGCAGGGTGCTATGCAGTGTTATTGAGAGGAAACTGTTATCTCGTCTTTGTTTTGTTTTTGTTTTGATGTTTAATGCTTAGATACTTTAATCCATTGCGAAATGGTGATATTTTCATTATTGTGTTTTATGTTTGTTAGTGAGAAAAATTTTATAGGAAGATAATCTTATCAGTTTTTTGTTATCCAGAGGTATAATTCATATAGGAAAGAAAAAATGTCTTACTCTTTCTTTTCTTTCCTAAA
Organism: Zapus hudsonius; assembly: GCA_004024765.1. NCBI lineage: Eukaryota > Metazoa > Chordata > Mammalia > Rodentia > Dipodidae > Zapus > Zapus hudsonius. Next base: position 38,530 of record PVHP010011755.1, read on the forward strand.
TTTCATGATGATTGATTGATTTTCAGTCATCCCTACAAGATGACAAATACTTTTTTATGTTTGGTTGGTTGTTTTTTAATTTGTGAAATATGATGCATATGTGCAGGCATGAGTGTATACATGTAGGCACACATGTGTGGGGTGCACAAGCATATTTGTGTGCGTGTGGAGGCCAGAGGTTGATGGACATTTACCTTTATCATCCCTCTTTGCTTACTGAGGCGGTGTATTGCTTTATCTAGCCTTACAAGCCCCCCTGCTACAGAGATCCTGTCTCCACTTCCCGAGCAAGTCCACCTGGCATTTATGTGGGTGCTAGGGGTTCAAATTCCAGTTTTCATGCTTACATGGTAAACACTTTTTTCAACAAGCCATCTCCCCAACTCCTGTTTGATTACTTATATCATCCTGGCTTTACTTTTATGGGATTAGAAAATACTGCATTTGGTACTATTAGGAAAAGAGAGAAGACTTGGCTTACCAGCAGAGACAGGCTTTATTCGGGGAAAACCCAAGATGGGCTCTGTCCAAACAGGTCAGTGGCAACTTCTCTTACAGACTAGGGGATACTTATAGGGTGGTGGGGGATCATTGGAATTCAGTGGTTCAGAGCAGTCCACCTTGCCTCAGGGCTTGGGCCATTCCAGAGTGTGATAATTGGGATGGGTGGTTCGGGTCACTCTTGGGAAACAGAGAGTTACAATGGAATGGCATTCAGAGTCCACAAATGGAGACATTCTGGTTCCAGCATCCCAACTCTGTTGTTACATAGAAAGCAGGGGTAGGAACATTACAGGAGCTGGTTCTGCTGCTTAGTTATCCGTTTGCAAGTTGGCATATCCCATTTCCTTCCTTTCTTCCTTTTTCAGCTTTTTCCTTATCAGTACATTAGAAATGATAATATTTCAAATGATTGAATGAAGATTTAATAATTTCTCCCCTTGTCCTCAAATGGGCATGCAGTTGTCATGGAATAGACATTCCTTTTCTTAATGTGTGTGATGGAAGTTGTGACCTGAAATGATGTCTGTCTCACCTCAAATGCATGTTACAACTCTTCCTCTCTGTGTACACAGCTTGCATTTTTATGTAATATATTTATTGTTAATAATCAGATACATTGTATGAGCACATCTTGTGATGGTACCCCCATTTCCCTGCTCCTTGCCCCCAACCCATATAGCCCCTTCTCAGTAGGCATACTATGGGGTAGAGGGTTATGAATTACATAAAAGGTAGCCTTTTTTTTTTCTTTGTGTGTTGTTGCTGAGGGGGGCAATGTCTCTATTCTCCAGCACCATGGCTCTTTCAATCTTTCTGCCCCCTCTTCTGCTCAGTTCTCTGAGTCATGGTAGGCAAGTTTTAAGTCTGCTTTATTGTTGAGATCTTACGTGTCTCTGGACTTCTGCTTTGGACTGTGTTGGGTATCCAAGGTGTTTGTCTCCATTGTCCTTTTATGGGTTATCTGACTTGCTCTGGAGGTAAGGTCTCTTGTTCATCTTGCCACTTCTTCATGGGTTTGGGCCTTATATTGATTGATAGGTTAGGGGTGGTTTATCTCCTACCTGGGTGTCAGCCATCATCCTATGTCTTGTTGGTGGAATTGGATTGTCCACGGTTCTCACTGCCTTCTGAAAAATACAAACAGAATCTTAATCAGAGAGTGAGATCAGTATAGGTTAATGTTAGAATATATCTATGAATGAAAACAATACTCAGAATAAATTATGTTTGAGAAGAGAAAATAGAAAAAAATAAAAATCTACATGAGATTATACATATGTATAATCTAGTTATGCATAAAACATAGCATCCTGAAAGGCCATCATGTTATGTGGAATTGAACATCTCTTTAGTTGTTGATTTTTCTCTGGAGTTATAGAAGTAAAAAGCAGACTGTTTTTGTTGAATGTATTGACATCTGGTTATTTTTTCTATGTAATTTGTCTATTTGCTAGTATAGTTGAACAAGAGAATAAGAATTTAAAAGGGAATAAAAACATAGGTTTAATTTTTTTATCCCTGAAAGACTGATTTATTTCTTTATTATTCCATTCCATCATTTGTAAAATAATTGGAAAATGAAATTCAAATAACTGCTCTTGAAAGGAAGAATGAATTTGCATCCACATAATGGTGGGTGAGTCTCTTATTATGCTACAGATCTGTGTAATTAGTTTAATTATAACTAAATCACACTTGCATTAATTATATTTTTAACCTTGATTATTTGTAATGTTAATTGCACATTGCTATTCAAAGAATTAAATAGGTAATTAGAAGGACAATGGAAATTTTAACTACTTAGGGAGTTGAAATATCCCTTTCTGCCCATGAAGCACAGAACCAATTGCTATGCAATTGAAATAGATAGACAGTCATTCTGTTAAGGTTTATTGTGTCTTTATTAGAGGTTATATTATCCAAAGTGATTCTTTTTCTGTTTTATTGTTTATTAATTTCTATGAATGAATATTCTCAAACTTGACATTATATGTATGTGAAAAGTCACTTCATAGTTGGCAATTACAATTTGGTTTGAAGGATCATATGATCTTCTGATACAACGATAGTTGTCACATATCTGCAGGCTGCCTGTCAAAAACCATATGGCCAAAGATAAGTGTTGTAAGTACTGATTGATGGACTGTTCTAGTCAGAGTTAAAAGACCTGAATGCAGTAAGAAGTATGGACTGTGAGATATGGCTTACAGGGGTGAGGAAGAACTTTGTAGGGACTGGGCTAAAGGCAGTTTGCATGAGAGGCTTGTTGCAATCTGACGGCCTGTGTCCTGAGAACTTGTGCAGGGTTGCATTGTGTAGAAATGTACTGGTGTGATCAGATGGAGATGGCACAGAAAGAAATGAAATCTCTGTGCCGAAACTGCAATTGTTTGAGAGATGACAACTATTGAGATTGGTCCAGGTGATCTGCCTTGGGACAGCAGGAAGAGTGTGTACTCCTTTGAAGTAATGGGCCTGAGTGCTGAAGAAGGTTTCCTGCTCTTCAAAGTTAGCTTTATGCCCCCTCCCCTGGATTAATAATTTGGCAGTCCACCTGGTATGATGAAGTATAACAAATGCTGGAAAGAGAGGGTCACTGGATGTGCAACATGGTTTTATATTTTTGGAAATGGCCATGGGCATTGTGAAGCAGGCTTCCTGGATTATCTGCATATAGGCCCAATTGAGCCATGGGGATGAACCTTGAGTTGTACAAATGCCAGGACAATGGGATGGCTGCCAAGGAGAGCTGTCAGCACCACATGAAGTTATCCAGGACTGTGAATAGCCTTGCTTGAGGATCAGAATTAGAACTCCAGAGAGAATTATTAGACTTAGATTTATAATTTGATGTTTGTCCTGTTTGTTTGAAACTGTTAAATATTGGTTAAATCTGTCTTTGCTGTGCCTAATGTTATCATTTGCAGTGTGAATGTTCTGTGCCAGTCTTTTTTTTTTTTTTTTTGGTGTTATGGCTCAATTAGGACCTAGAGTTATGGGGATGCTTGAACATCATTGTGATTGACAAAAACTATGTGAACTTTTGGAGTTGGGCTGGGTGCATTGCATTTTACATCATGTATGGTTATTAGTTTGTGAGTGCCAGGGACATATTGTGGTGGTTTGGTTCAAGTGTCCCCTGTAACCTTATGTGTTCTGAATTCTTTGTCCCCACCTGATGGAACTCTGGGCATTAGAATATTGTTGGAGGTATGTTGGTGAAGGCAGGCTTATGGGTGTTGTAACCAGCTTCCCTCTGTTAGTGTTTGGCACACTCTGCTGCTGCTGCTATTGTCCACCTGATGCTGGCCAGGAGGCGATGTCCACCTTCTGCTCATGCCATAATTTCCCCTGCCATAATGGAGCTTTTCCCTGAGTCTGTAAGCCAAAATAAACCCATTCCTCCACAATCATCTTTGGTTGGGTTCTTTATGCCAGCAATGAGAAAGCTTACCGGACCATAAGATATAGTTGAGAAAAACAAAGAATTTTTATACTATCATTATTTTTGTCAAACAAATTGCTTTGGGAAAGCAATGATATTTAGGAGATGAGGTAATACATGTAAATATAGAGACTCATGTAAAGTATGACTAAAGGTATGATACACGTGTGGCATAGAAATTAGCTTTTCTTAGATAATAAGCAAAATTGCATAATGATGTGTACACCATGTTGTTGGGTGGGAAGCTGGATAGTCTTCATATTATTCTTACTTTAGTTGATATTATAGTGGGTAGGGAAGGCATAACACTGAAATTATGAAGTTTCTGTAGAGTAAAGAGATTAGTCCAGTCATGACATTTCTGAAAAACTATAGACAGCCAACTGCCTAAGAGGTATTTCAATGCACTGTAGAGGTTTGATAATAAATAATGAATAGAAGAAACAATATATGAAAACAATGCTAGCATACAAATTTTACATTAGTTTAAAGGGAAAAGGAAAAAATATTATCATTCTTTCTAAGATTACCCCATAGAATCTAGGAGTAGTGTAAATTAATATGAATTCTTTTCCTCAAGGATGACATCTTTTCTAAATAATCATTTCATGTAAAATTTATAGCACAAAACATAAGCATATTTAAATGTAAGTAAAGTGTTACATGCCAAAATATTTAAATAAAATGACAAGCAACAAGTAAGGCAAAGTTAATAGGTAAACAGTTATAGGAATGTGTGTAGAAATAATGAGAATTCAATAGATACAATATGTAAAGGCAATGACATAAAATAGGTTTAGTGAGAATGAAAAGAAAAACACACGTAAAATAGGCAATATGCAAATGAATTTAACACAATATTAAAACATTTGCTTAATTATCCTTTGAAATACCTGTCATCATTAATATAGAAATACAAATAAGTTGGTAGTCATGGCCAAGTGGTTAAGGTGGTGGACTACAAATGCAAAGCAAAAAAGTAAACAGGAGAGAGTTTTCATTTATTACTAGAGGTTTAGAAAGTACATCATAATCTCATGAAGACATAGTAAAGTCGGCACTGTTAAACACATCCTTTTGGCATATAGATAATTATAATTTTACCACACTTTAGCTTGGTAGTATGCATCACAGGTCATCACAATAAAGAGTACCATATGCGACAAAAAGTTAAAATTAATAATAATCCTTGTAGAAATTTATGCCTAGAAAATAAAGGAAACTGGAGTATAGGTTTAAATGAAAGCATATTAATTCAGGTCTTGTTTATAATTGCAAAATGTGGGAAGATACTGTGCTCTTACTGTATTTTGGTCATTACCCAAATCTACAATATTGCTTTTAAACTATTTGAAATGATATTTAATGAGTTAAGAGAGAATATTAGAATAACCCCAAACTGTTCCCATTATCAGATAAATACTAATCAAATCTATTTCTTAAGTGTTCCTCTGAGACCACAAGATAGAGGAAGATGTTTCCTGAAATGTCAACAGCTGTTAAATCTAGGCTATTATAGCTATTATTATAGCTATTAGTTTTTCCTTATTCCTGGCTATAGGTTTCAATTCTTGTATTAAGATCATGTGTTAAATTACCAGGCAACTAAAAAATAGTACAGAACTCTTAAAACATAATCGTTTTACTTGTCATAGTTTAGACAAGCATTTTGGCACTCACTCCACTTGTATTATACAACTGGAACAGATATTGTTTTGGGCTTAGGTTTCCTCTCTTCATAAATGTCCACCATTATAGAATTCAAGTGAGCAGGAACTTCTAACTACTGCAACACCATGGAAATGCTAAATGCTGTGGGCACGACACTCAGGAATTTATATATAAATTACTGCTTCAATCACTTTCAGCCTTTTGGCTAAGATCAAGTGTAGTATAAATGACTGCTCCATGTAAACCCATGCATACCAACACAAAATACACAGAGCTCATGTATTGCTTGTAATGGCTTCATCCTCCTTTCAAGTAAATCAGAGTGCAAATTATGGTAGTTTATCATAACCTCATCAAGTAGGAACTATTTAGAAATGTGTTTTCTCCCATTGTAAATTAAATGGCAGTATGGACTTAGGAACAGAATGAAGGAAAATCCTCTCTAACTTTAAATCAAAGTGATTATTCTTCTCATCCCCACTTTTGAAAAAGAATCGTAACATGTATCTATGCATGACCATATACATGTATTCATATTCTTTCTGCATACATGCATATACATGTCTATTTACATAAATTGTGTCAGTTACCTTCTTCTTGCTGAGACAAAGTACCCAACCAGAAGCAGCCAAAGGAAGTAAAATTTATTTTCAGCATACAGTTTTGAGTGGAGTCCATCACGGCAGGAAAAGCATGGTGGGAGCAGGAAGTCAGAGTCACATCATCATAACAGCAGGCAGGAAGTAGGGAGAACAAGAGAACACCAAGCAGGGCTGGGCTGTCACAGCTCAAGACACACCTACAGTGATACCCTTCCTCCAGCAAAGCTTTACCTCCTACAGGTTCCACAAGCTTCCCAAACAGCTCCAACAGCTGGGAATTACACATTCACACACACGAATCCAGGCAGACATTTGACGTTCAAATCACCACATACATGGACACTCAGATAATTGCAGTGCACATT
>PVHP010011756.1:0-44379 GCA_004024765.1 Zapus hudsonius
ACACACACACACACACACACACACACACACACACACACACACACACACACACACACCTCATCTCTATGACAAATAGTCTTTTCCCTGGATACCACCATGATGTGCTGCCTCACCACAGGCCCCAGGGCAAAGGCCAACTGACCATATACTTAGTTTTCTATACACATGTATACCATACACATAGTTTTCTATGAACCTGTGAATAAAATAAATCTCTGTGTTTACAAGTTGTTAATCTCAGATATTTTGTTATAGTGATGGAAAAATCATTACTATAACCTTACAGAAATCTTGGAGGCAGGAAAGGAACATGCATAAACATAAACTATGATGAATTCTGTAAACTTCTTTCCATCACATATTGGGATTCAAGGTTGAGTTTTTAATCTACTTTACACCTACCTTGTTAACATTGTGCCAATCCCCAGAAATAAAATACATTTCATTAACCTTACATATGTTTTTTTTTCTGCTGTTCTGTCCTGAATAACAATGTTGACATGTTGGCCATTAATTTTCCTGCCTCCCCTGCAGGACCATCCACCCTAACTCTCACTCTTCCCTGTCTTCTCTTTAAACAAGATAAGTTCTACTCTCTTTCAGGTATAAACTCCTTTCATGTTTGGCTTTTAGGAAAACCCCCAAGTGTACTATCTTTAAACTCCCTGATCAGTTACCTACCTCTTGCCTACAATGTTGACAGTAGATATCCATAAACTGTACTCAGGTCCTTAATTGCTATTGTTATATGAGCCCACACCTCTAATCCTTGAAAATGAACAGATGTGTCTTTCCTAATAAGAGATAAGCACCCCTCTGGGCTGTGTGATTCTTTGCCTGGTGTTTCCATCCAGAAAGGCAGTTCAAAGACAATTTTGTTTGTCTGAGAGATCTCTTGTCTATGACTTTGTCAATTAAAGGTCTGTCTTCCTTTTTAATCACTTGACACAATCATTTCAGTAGTGTTCAAATGCTGAAAAAATGGCATACTGTATATATTAATTATTATTAAGTCCTTTTGTATGTAGGTCATTTCCAATGGAAAAAAAAATAGTGAAAATAATTCAGTCCAGAAGAGATAAACTCTTCATCACTGGACTGTAGTGATGTTGCCCTCACCTGTCTGGTTCAGTCTGGTGAAACCTCTCTTCTATGTGAATAACAAGATGGCAGGGCCTCCTTCAGGCAAGACTCGGGCACAGCAGGCAGGGCCCCACCTTTGCAGGCAGGGAAGGAAGCCCATCTACTTCTCAAGTAAATGCACAATCCTAAATATAGAATAGCATGGAAATGGGGGTTGTCCTACTTAAAAGAAAATAAAAATTCTTCCCAAAGGCAAATCCTATAATCCACAAGAAAGAGAAGGTAAATGATTTCCTTAGCTTTCAAAAATATTTACATTTCAATATTTAAAATTTAGCTGTTTACATAAAACCCTTTTAATCTCCAATTTTCCTAATATGGACTTTTATTTATGTTTTTAAACTTAGATTTATCACAGAAGCATCCAAGAAAATTTCTGGCTGGATCAACAGCTTGGTTACTGTGAGTACAACTCGGACAGCACAAGAAGGCATAGATTGAACTTAGTTTATGTTAAAATTCACATTCTTAAAATAAAGGCATAACCAAGGCTTTTGGTTGCCCACTAGAACGAGATGGTAAAACCCTATTGCTGAAGACCGCATTTGCTTGAGCTGCAGGTCACTGAGAAATCAAGCTGGAACTCATTGGGAAACCTCCTCCCTGTTGACCAGCTGGCAGAAAGTTGGTAAAATCTATGGCTGCATTCAGCCCTATGGTAGACAGAAGTCATCAGCAGTGGTGAACAGCAGGGGACCTTGCAACCTTGCAAGCCTTAAGACTGGCCAGCCAGGCCAAATGTACCAACTTAGGCAATGATGGCACATCTACTGTGGGAGAAACCAATTGCTATCTAACTGGATTTGAGGCCTGCTCCATGGGAGGGAAAGCATGCCTGGTACTGAAGACCTAATAAAAACCCTATCTATAGTGGGGGAGGTCATGAGCCCTAGGGTAGTAACACTGGCTGTTGTCTGGCTACACACCCATACAAGCACTTTTTTTTTTTTAAATGAGCATACCCATATGGTGCTAATCGCACTCTCATTGAGAAGCTTCTCTTTTTCAGATGGTGGTGACCATTGGGATAACAAAAAAGACACCAGAATGCTGAGAAGAAATGACAGTGGAGTGTTCAGCACTGGGACATCTCTGTCACATTTCGCGAGGCTCAGGGTCTATTATAGAAGAGGTAGCAGAAAGTTTGTAAGTGCTAAAGGAAAGGCAGGACTACTTACAACACAAACTTCCAGACACAAAATAACCTTGATATTGATGACTTCGCAATGCTTGATAACACCTACACATTATGGGAGGAAAAGATGATGACACTGAAGCAAATCAGAGACTAATTGAGAAGTGGAAGAGATATGAGGGAGGGTGGGTAGGAAATCATAATTGTTTATAATCTATGACTATGAAAGCTATCAATAGAAATTTAAAAGAAAGAAAAAAACTAAGGCATAATAATAAATAGTCTAGCACTAAATATCCATTTTAACTTGTGTTACTTAAGTTCAGTACTCCATAGTTTTAAGAAGAAATTTTGAGGGGTGGAGGAAGATGGTGGATGAGTAATAGCGTTGCCAGGACTCTCTGTGTAAAGGTTTGATTTTCCAGCTGGGATCCAAACCCCGGACCACAGCGGACCTGAACCCAAGCCCACCCTCTCCTGAGCTCCTATTCTAGCATAGACAGGGTTCCCCAGAAGCTCTCTGCTCTGCAGAGGAACTGAGAGCTGACCCCTCCCCCGCCTCAAGCTCCCACCATTGACTCCTATGAGCCTGAGCCACCAGCTGAGCACCTTTCCTGCATGGGGCCCCTTCTCTCCAGCACCCGATCCTCTGGCACACTTCTCTCCACAACCCCCCAGCATACACAGGCAGACGCTATCCTTGGGCAAACTGATGTAGTTTGGTTCCAGGCTCAGACCTCAGGCAGATACCTGGGAACCTCAGCAGAGGCTGGTTAAGATGGGTACCTGCCAGGAGGGCACTGCGCAGTCTCGGCGAGTACCAGGGATCATGTGTCACTGCCAGGTGGGAAGACACTGGGCTCTATAGTTTGGGGGGCTGGGACTGTTTCAACTGCAGCATACCAATTGGGGACAGGGGCCTTTGTGGTATATCTAAGACTAAACAGTCACATACAGAGGGATCCAGATGGGTAAAGATCTCAGCCTGTCTGGGGACAGAACACCCTAACAGGAAAGACCTCTGTTTAAGATCAAACCTGGTGATCATTCCACTGAAAGTAAAGTGGGCTGAATAGCACTCCCCAGGTTGCCTCAGTCCCACACCCCTACATGGACATGGGCAGAAACCAACAAAAAAAAAAACCCACAGAAATTAAAGACAGATCTCCCCAACTCAGGGCCTCTAGTCCCATTATGGAACAGGAAAGTGACAAGGAAGTGGAATCAACAAAAATACAATCCCAAAGAGAGAATAATATGACTCCTGACCACAACTGCAATGCAAACATGAAGCAGTTAATGGCTGATATGGGAACTATGAAAACAGACATGAATGAGATGAAGCTCACCAACTCAAGCATAGACTCCAGACTGAATTTAATGGAGAGAAATATGAATGAATTCAGAAACACATTAAGTGAATTGAAGGTGAACCAACTATGGGAAGAGCTAGACAATCAATTGATTAAATTTGATGGGGACTTAAAAATGATTTTCAGGAATCCCTACTAAAAACAAAAATAGACTGGTAATTGGATCTCACCAAAGAATTGGAGTCTATAAACAAAATTATAGCAGAAACCAAAAATGAAGCAGAGTTGTTAAAAACCTCCCTAGAATCAATTAGTCCCAGAGTCGACAATCTGGAGGACAGAATCTCAGACGTTGAGAACAAGACATAAGGAATTAATAAGGGTGTTATAGAATTCAACAAATTCAAGAAATCAAGTGAGCATAATTTATGGGATCAATGGGATACCATAAAGAGGCCCAATATTAGAATCATGGGGATCCCAGAGGGAGAAGAAGCCCAGGCTACGGGCATAGGAAATATTTTCAACAGAATTATTCAAGAAATCTTCCCATATGTAAAAGAGAAAGCCCAATCAACTTTCAAGGGGCCCAGAGGACTCCAAACAAACAGGACATAAAGAGGAATTCTCCAAGACACATTTTAATTAAGATGCCTAACATAAAAAAACAAAGAGAAAATACTCAAAGCTGCTAGAGAAAAGCAACCCGTAACTTATAAAGGAAAATCCATCAGACTTACCTCAGACTTCTCATTAGAAACCATGAAAGCCAGAAGGGCTTGGAATAATGCTTTTCAGGGCCTAAGGAAGTATGGCATTCAACATAGAGTACTGTACCCAGAAAAGCTACCCTTCATAATAGATGGAGAACTGAAAGTGTTCCATGAAGTAAACCAGCTCTACGACTATTTGAAAACAAAGCCAAAATTTCAGAAGATCCTACAAGAGATATCCCACAAAGAAGAAACAAGAAATCTACCTCAGAAGAGTACCAGAGATGATCAGGCATGGCAATCACAGTCAGTGCGCTAATAACAGCAGCACAGACATCAACCCCCATTAACCCCTCATCATGGCAGGGCTTAAAGCAAACCTCACTGTTATATCACTGAATATAAATGGACTTAACTCCCCTATAAAAAGACACAGACTTGCAGGGTGGATCAGAAAAATGGACCCTTCCATCTGCTGCCTTCAGGAAATGCACTTTACCTCAAAAGACAGCAATCTTCTTAGAGTGAAATGATGGAAAACAGTTTATCAGGCACATGGAAGTAAAAAGCAAGCAGGTGTGGCTACATTAATCTCTGACAAAATAGACTTTACACCAAAATCAATTAAAAAGGATAATGATGGTCACTTCTTACTCATCAAAGGAATGAACCAACAGAAAGATATCACCATCATCAATATATATGCACCAAATTTGGGTGCAACACAGTTCATGAAGGAAACCCTACTCAAAAATAAAGCAGAAATAGATTCTAATTCCATCATAGTAGGAGACTTTATTACACCTCTATCAGCTCTAGATAGATCAACCAAACAGAAGATCAGCAGGGACATAACAGAGCTCAATAACACCTTTGACAAGCTGGGAACAATAGATATTTACAAAATGTTTTACCCCAAAGACACACAATATACATTCTTCTCAGCAGCGCATGGGAATTTTTCTAAAATTGATCACATCTTAGGCCACAAATCTTCCCTAAATAAATTTAGGAAGATTTATGAAGTTCCTTGTATCATATAAGACTATAGTGCATTAAAGGTAGAAATTAACAATGGAACAGGATCCAGAAAATACACAAAGTACTGGTGCCTGAATAATTTGCTCCTAAAAAATATTTGGGTCATCCAAGTAATAAAACAGGAAATTCAGAAAATTCCTAGTAATAAATGATGACAATAACATATCTTATCAGAACTTGTGGGACACAATGAAGGCAGTCCTGAGGGGAAAGTTCATTTCACTAAATGCCATCATATCAAAGACAGAGAGGTCTCAAATCAATCGCCTAACCACCCAACTAAGATCATTGGAAGATACGGAAAAAGCTAACCTGAGGAAGGCAAGATGAAAGAAAATAATTAAAATCAGATCTGAGATTAATGAATTGTAAATAAAGAAAACAATTGAAAAAATAGATAAATCAAAGAGTTGGTTCTTTGAAAAAGTTAATAAGATTGACAAGCCCCTGGCCAATCTAATCAAATGAAGTAACGAGAAAGCCCAAATCAACAAAATCAGAAAGGACAATGGTGAGATCACAACAGATCCTGAAGACATTGGAAGAATCATCAGGTCATACTTCCAAAATCTCTACTCCACAAAATTAGAGAACCTGAAAGAAATGGGTAAGTTTTTAGACACCTACTAACTGCCAAAGCTTAACCCAGATCAGAGAAAAGCAATAAATAAACCTATCACATCCACAGAGATTGAAGATGTAATAAAAAACCTTCCCAAATGGAAAAACCCAGGACCAGATGGTTTCTCAGCTGAATTCTACCAATCCTTCAGCACAGAGCTGAAACCACTCTTTCTGAAGCTTGTTAGAAGCATAGAAAATGAGGGAAGGCTTCCAAACACCTTCTATGAAGCTACCATTGCCCTAATCCCCAAACCAGGCAAGGATGCAATAAGAAAAGAGAACTACAGACCCATATCTCTGATGAACTTAGATACAAAAATCCTAATCAAAATCCTAGCAAACCGTATAAAATGCTACATCAAAAATATTATCCACCCTGAACAAGTTGACTTTATCCCAGAGATGCAGGGATGGTTCAATATACGCAAGTCGATAAATGTAATACATCACATTAATTGGCTCAACCACAAAAACCACATGGTTATTTCAATAGATGCAGAGAAGGCCTTTGACAAAACACCACTTCATGTTCAAAGCTCTGGAAAGAATAGGAATAGATGGCCTATACCTCAATTTAATAAAGACAATTTACAAAACTCCTAAAGCACAAATGATTCTCAATGGGGAACAACTCAAGGAGTTCCTACTCAATTCAGGAACAAGACAGTGGTGTCCACTCTCACCACTGCTCTATAACATAGTGCTTGAAGTTCTAGCCCAAGCGATAAGACAGAAAAAGGGAATAAAAGGGATACAAATTGGAAAGGAAGAAACTAAACTATCCCTCTTTGCAGATGACATGATCCTTTAAATATCAGATCCAAAGAATAGTATCAGTAACCTCTTGAAGGTCATTAATGCCTTCAGCAATGTGGCAGGATACAAAATTAACACACAAAAATCAGTAGCCTTTCTTACAGACAGAAAAAGACATCAGAGAGACTGTCCCATTTTCTATAGCCTCAAAGAAAATCAAATACCTTGGAATATCACTAACCAAGGTTGTAAAGGAATTATATAAGGAAAATATTGAAACACTCAAGAAGGAAATAGAGGAGGACATGATAAGATGGAAAGATATTGCATGCTCATGGTTAGGGAGAATCAATATAGTAAGAATGGCAATCCTGCCAAAAGCAAATTACAGATTCAATGCCATGCCGACAAAAATCCCAACCTCTTTCTTCACAGACATAGAAAACATAATCTCTAAATTTATTTGGAAGGGCCAAAGACCTCAGATATCTAAAACTATTCTAATTAAGGTAACCAACTCAGGAGGTATCACCATCACTGACTTCAAAACATACTACAAAGCCATAGTAACTAAAACAGCATGGTACTGGCATAAAAACAGACAGACAGAGCAATGGAACGGGATTGAAGACCCAGCTTTAATTGGAAGTAACTTCAGTTATTTGGTCTTTGACAAAGGGGCCAATAATGTACACTGGGCCAAAGATAGCATCTTCAACAAATGGTGCTGGATGAATTGCATAAACATGTGTAAAAAAATGAAAATAGACTCACTCCTTTCACCATGCACAAAAATCTACTCCAAATGGATAAGAGACCTTAATATAAATCTGTTAACCCTGAACACCCTGGAAGAAAAAAATAGGAGGAACTCTACATGAAATAGGAGTAGGGAAAAATTTCCTGAGCAAATCTCCAGCAGCCCAGGAAATACAACAAACACTAAACCAATGGGACCTGATCAGGCTCAAAAGCTTCTGTACAGACAAACAAACCATACTCAGAGCCAAAAGACCCCCTTCAAATTGGGAGATGATTTTCGCCAGCTACAACTCAGACAGAGGCCTAATTTCCGGAATCTACAGAGAACTCAAAAAAATTGATAACAAAAACCCAAAATGCCCCCTCACAAAATGGGGCACTGATCTCAACAGAGAATTCACAGAGGAGGAAACACAAATGGCCTTGACTCATCTAAGAAAGTGCTCAGCATCCTTAAGCATCAGGGAAATGCAATTCAAAACCACAATGAGATACCATCTTACCTCTGTCAGAATGGCAATCATAAAAAAAAACCAACAATAATCGTTGCTGGTGAGGATGCGGGGAAAAGGGACATCTCATTCACTGCTGGTGGGATTGCAAACTCGATCAACTGCTATGGAAAGCAGTGTGGAGACTCCTAGACAGAATGGACCTAGAACTACCAATGGACCCAGCTATCCCTCTACTAGTTATCTACCCAGAAGATGTCACATCTTGACACAGAAACATTTGTACAACTATATTTATAGCAGCTCAATTCATAATAGCCAAGAATTGGAATCAACCCAAATGCCCATCCTTGGAGGAATGGACAGCGAAACTGTGGTATATTTACATGAAGGAATTCTACTCAGCTGAAAGGAAAAAATGACATATCGAAATTTAGGAAAAAATGGTCTCACTTCGAGCAGATCTTACTAAGGGAACACTCAAAAGAACAGAGAAATGAATGCTGCATCCTCTCCCTCATATGAGGTCCTTAACTTTTTTCTCTATGCAGACTAGTAGAAAGAAGTGAGAGGTTATGAATGAGGGGTAAGGGATGGGGGGCGGGCAATGGCTTAAGCATGAGGCTAAACCAAATTAGGTTCAAAAGCATAAAATTCTCACGAGCATACTGTAACCTATAGAGCAATTAGTGGGCGTCAATTGGCAAGAGGGGCCATGTGTAGTAGGGGAGAACATCTAAGCCTGTGAATAACTGAGCAGTCTGACAACCCCAGGTCCCAGCCACTGGTTCCTTCCCTCACTGAGCTGTTGACCAAAGTTACCCTTGACGTTCCAAAAACAAGACAGAATTCTGTCAAAGCTCTTGAATGCCCTACCCAGGCCTGAGGCAAAACCCTGTTGCTGAAGAAACCACAGAATGCCATTGATCAGCATCGAGAGCCCCTTCGAGGTCTGGAATAGTAACCAGCCCCCAGATGTCTGTTATTGCAGTGCTGGAAGGCACTACACAAGCTGCCAGGGGAAGCAGATCAATGGCAGCTGGAGTAAACAGACCACTGGCATGAAACACAGTCTGCAGCCATGAGTAGGCTGGCCACACCGCCTACTGGGAGAGAACAGCAAACCAGGAAAGGAGCACTTGTGCAATGGAAGAGCCTGAGTTTAGAGGAGACAATCATCAACAGCTATTAATTTTGGCCAAATATTATACTCAGTGAGGTGGAACCCTTGATTAGAAATGGGGATTCAGAACGATATGCACTGGATCCCGTACTCTTGGGCTCCCAAGAAAAGATGCACTATGCAAGCAACTGACTGGGAGTCTACTAAAAATAGAATCTAGGTAATCCAGAATGGTGTATATTTGTTAACCTTTGCTGATCTCACTCTCCGATGGAGGTTGTGTTTGTATGTTTCAGGATGCAGAGAGAGAGCTGTGGCCCATATAATTCTACCAACTGACTGCAGGCAGAAAGCTGAGATCCTGGCAAGTGATGAGCCACCACAGTCATACGGTGGAGGATCCATATGGAACCCCACAGAGAATGATTGGATGAACAAGGGACCCACAGCCACAGCCATTCAATCAACAAAGGATAAGCCACTGAGACAGAAACCAATGAATCTCGACACAAAAACCCCTAAGCTCACAACATTAAAGCAGCCTTAATACCCACCACGACTCAGGGAACTGAGCAGAAGAGGGGGCAGAAAGATTGTGAGAGCCGTGGTAGGGGAGATTATCAGAGGCATGGCACCCCTCAGTAACAACACACTTGGGTCAGGAGAACCCGGCTTAATACTAGGCTATCCATGGTCCCCTACCACAAAGACTGATCCAGATGGCCCATGGAGGAGGATATCCGGCTGACTGGGGATGGGGAGGGGGGCAATGAGGAACTGGTGATAACAACTCATTGTTGGCCACTAAACAATGTAACTCATTATGGACAATAAAAAAAATAAATAAAAAATAAAAAATAAATAAATAAAAAGAAGAAATTTGAAATGCTGAGGTTGTTTGTATGTGTTTACAAATATGTAACACAAGAGTGTTGTTATTTCACTGAGAAAAGGTGAAAATAACTTTCTTAAGGGAAACAATAAGGTACATTTCCAAGAACCCAATGTAGTTTAAGAATACAAGTGAATGCCTTTCATAAACTCTTCCAGCATAAAGGCAGCCTGTAATTTTCACTGAGTTAAGCCTTATGTTTAAAGGTCAGTGCACAGAGTAATTCTTGCCTTGTAAAACTTTTCCCAAGATGTCTTACAGTGACATAATTATGTAATTCCTTGGCTGGCTGCAGTTCAGATCAAAGTCTGTAGTTAGATCAAGTTCTGTTCTGTATAGTTCTTTTTCTGATGGAGATAGGGTTTAGAAAAGGAATGATAAAAGCAAGACAGTTGTTATAGTGAAAGCTTATGGCTCAGTAGTTCTTGAGATTCCAGTGTTATGTGGGACTTTGTATTGGTGACAAGAAATCCTTGTAAAAATAAGTATCTGGATTCAATCTGGGTTTGTGTCCTGGACCCATCTCTTGTCCTCTTGACTGGATGAGGACCATTCTGAGTTTCAGTTTTATTGTCTATGAAATGATTCTTATGATAGAATTACTGGGTGGTTTTATTGTCTATGAAATGATTCTTTTGATAGAATTATACAACATCATCAAGAAAGAGATGGTTATTAGGGAAGAGTCGCTGAGGAACATAATAAGGCATACTTGCTTCATTTCTTAATGATGGAAAATCACACTGGGTTCAATGTGTGTGTTACCCAAAGCTTAACAGAGCACCTGTAAATTCTTCCTCACTAGACATCACTAAAGTGAGATTATGAATAAATTTCCAGTGCTCATCCTATGTGTCATTAAAATGAAGAAATTTAAAAATATATTTCCGCAAACTGAGAATGTATGACCTGTGATTATGCTATCTTAGTATACATATATATATATATATATATTTGGATTATCATATGTGGTCATGTACATTATAGCTACAACAAGCTAAAGTGAAAATGTATTAACAATATCTATGGGGAAATATGAAAAGAAAATATTAGACATTTTTCTTTCAACAGTAATTTGGTGTCCTACCAAAATTTGATATTTAAATATATATGTAAAATATCTGAATTATAAGAGGTACGAATGTATTTGTTTTTTAAAGTATATAGAGTGCATCTGGAGCATTGCTTTCCTTGCCGAGAAGAAGCACAGCATGATTACATTGTGGTATGGACTTGCAGTTGCATTTGGAATTTCATGGCATTTCACACATTTTCAGTCAATTGTCTGCTCAAAAGCTAACTTTTTCAAAGATTCCCTTATGATTCTAACATTTATATGGGGAAGTTATGCATTTCCTATATGATGATCTATGATAAGTACATACATTTTACCTTCAAAATATTTGTCATTTTGTGTATTTCTCAATCTGAATAGTAGTGGATTACACCACACAAATATAAACACATACAGAGCTTCTCAAAATAGATTCAAAGATCATTTCTGGAAATTTTACTGAAGCTCTCAGTGAGACAACGAAGCAGAATGAATGGTCAAAATTAAATACACAATTTTGCATTGCACAGCTAAATACTATTATGAAAAGAATGTATTTGCAAATCCTTGAAAGTCAGCTAGTGCATTCTGATTTTGACTTGCATCTTTGTGAAGACCCATACTTGGGGGCTCATTATTTTGTCATGGAATGAAAAGAAAAATGGAAACTTTTTCTTATAATGTGACAGATAGTTAAGAAAAAGAGTGAATTCTAATTTTTTAATAATATTCTAGAAAGCTCATAAAGTTAGATGCCAACTGTTTTAAAAAGTGTTGGTGATTGTGGTGGCTTGATTAAGATGTCCCCCATAAATTCACGTCTTGTCTCATGGCTTGATTAAGGGAACTTCTCACCAGATATCCCTTTCTTCCTACCAGACCACCACCCCTTCCTCCGTCTTTACTGCCCCCGCCTTCTCCCTACCTTCCAAGCTGAAAATGACCTGACATACTCCCAAGAAAGAAGCACTAATTAGGGTCACTTTCCCTTTGTTCCTAATTTCCCACAGGGCTATGTTCATCAGCCTCAGCTCAGAGGCCACTGCTCCACCCCAACACACCTTCCTACATGTTCCTCTGGACACTTTTAAATCCCACCTTATCCCTTACTGTCAATGAGCCTTAAAATCTTATTTTGTGTCTATCATCATTAAAATCCCTTAATTTTATATTTTAACCTCTTTCCTGAGTGTTCCCCTCAACTGTGCTGACTGCAATGAGTGGCCTTTGAGAGTACATCTCTTAACCCTGGGCCAATAAACGTACTTTCTCCTGACTGATTCTTCCAAGCACCAGTATTTCCCTTCTTAAAAACAGACTGACTGGGCTGGAGAGATGGCTCAGCGGTTAAGGCACTTGCCTCCAGTGCCTAAGGCCCTGGGTTCAATTCCCCAGGACCCACATAAGCCAGACCCACAAGGTGGTGGCCCTGGTTCTCCTCTCTCTCTCTCTCTCTCTCTCTCTCTCTCTCTCTCTCTCTCTCTCTCTTTCTCTTTCTCTCAATCTCTGCTTGAAAATGAATAAATAAAATATTAAAAAAAACAGACTGACTGACAGATTGAACAACTGACCACATAGTCAATCAACCAACTAACCACTCATTATAATTACATTTCACATTACCTATAAAACAAGTAATGATTCTCAGAAATTTACCTGAATTCATTTAAATTTTCAATTTTTGGGACCCTCAAATATGATAGATGCAATAAAATAAAGAATGACAATAAGATAGGTCTGTGATAACAATTAATAGTTGGGAACTCTAATTTCAAATGTCAGTGTGTAGATCTTACAAGGAGATCACAGAGGAAGAAAGCATCTTACAGATCAGAGGAGAGTGACATTAAGTCTAGATTTTGAAGATTATAGAGTTGAAAACATAGGTTGTATATTTCAGAGTGTGTATTGGGGGGTTGTATATGCCCATCATGTATGTGTGGAGGTCAGAGGTGAAGAAACAAACACAGCTCCCTGAACCTAAGAGAATGTTTTACATATCTGAAGGATCCTATCTCTGATAAGCCCCTTTTGAAAGGAGTTTAACACCCCAGGCCAATCCACATTTATATGTCTCCCAATAGACTATAGCTTAGGGAGTCCCATACCTAGGAAAAAGTTTCTCTGTGAAGTAGATATCACACCAAAAGTCCTTTAAATACCTTCCTAAAAGCTTTCCACGGTGAACATGACTTCAGACTCAGGAAAAGTCTGTTCCTTCGTTGCTGAATAAAGGCAGTCCTGGTCTGGTGGATCTTCTGTCTCAATTTCCCTACAAGAGGACAAACTCAAAATTCAGGGTGTTGGTCCTGTCCTTCCACTTTGTTTTAGACAAGATGTCTCTTGCTGTTTGACAATAGCACTATTAATGACAGAATAACAGGCCTCCATGCTCCACGATTCTCTTGACTCTACTCTTCAATTGTTATTGGGATTATAGAAATGCACACTACTTTTGTATGGTTTTATGTGGGTACTGGGGATCCAAACTCAGTTCTCAAAATAATTATTAAAGGTTATATATAAATAGGATTTAAAACTTCAGAATCATTTCAGTGATTAAAAAAAACCAGATAAGTTGGTTGACATTTTTATTCGTCATATTAATTTTTCAGATTTTATTTATTTATTTACAAACAGAGAGGTATAGAGAGAATCGAGACAGTGAGGGGGCACACCATGGTCTCTAGCTGCTGCAAATGAATTCCAGATGCATGTACTACTTTGTGCATCTGGCTTTAGATAGGTACTGTGGAATCAAACCCTCTTAGGCTCTTAGGCTTTGCAGGCAAGTGCCTTTAGAGGCAGTCTTGCTATATGGCCCAGCAAGCAAGTAGTCCTGGGTTTAGGATCATCCTGCCTCCACATTTCAAGCATGTGGGACTAGAGAAGTGTACCAACAAACAGGCTGGCAGTGGTTAATTTAAAATATTATAAGACAGAAGCAAACAGCAGCAATAATAATAATTCACTAAAAAGTGTGAAATAAATTCACATAGTTGGTGATCACAGTAAATCTGAATATGTAAAGTATATACATATAAAATTTTAATTGCTTTGTTTTGGATATGTGGTTCTATGGTGTTTATCAACAATGGTGTTCCCCAAAATGGCAAACAAACATTGCAAAAAAGCAGCTGCCAATACCTGCACAAGATATCCATCAACATACTGTCATGGATAATAGAGAAGGGAACAGAAAAATGCCATCAAAATAGTTGACAAGAAGAAGGGGTTCATTGGTGTTTGTTCAGAATTCAGGCAACACCCTGGTACCCTCCCCCAGCAGGCCTCAGGGGAAGTTTCAGCACCCAGACCTCTCCCTGCCTTTGGAACAGGAGATATTGCCCCCCACCTGCTGTGCCTGTGTCTGGTGGAAAAGAACATCCCTTTCCCATTCCAGGCCACCTGGGCCCTTCCCCCAGCCTGGTATCCCCTGAAAAGCCAGATCTTGATCTGGCCTTTTGCTTTTCTTCCATTTTGGGAGGTAGCCCAGCAGCTCACTATGGCTCTTACATTCTTTCCGTCCCCTCTTCCACTAGGTTCGCTGAGTCATGGTGGGTGAGTTTTAAATCTGCTTTATTGTTAAGATCTTAAGTGTATCTGGACTTCTGCTTTGGATTGTGTTGGGTATTGTTGGTGTCTGTCTCCATTGACCTTTCATGGGTTATCTGACTTGCTGTGGTGACTGGTCTCCTTTTTATCTTGTCACTTTCTCATAGGTTTCATTTGGGCACTTGTATGGTAGGCCAGGGGTGGTTCATCTTCAGCCAGTATGTCAGCCATCATCCCATGTCTTGTTGGTGGAACTGGGTTGTCCCTAGCTCTCTCACTGCCTTCTTATTTGTATTTTAATTTTTTCATGTGTAGATAGAGGAAAACAAACGTGTTTTATGTGAGTCTTTGGAGAATTAAATTGGTTGCTCATTTTTAAACTTAGCCCTTGGTAAATATTCCATATGTGTACACTGTTTAGGAAATATTTACATTGCACAAAACTGAATTCTATAAAGTTTAAGACCTAAAAATACATCTCTCTTCACATCATAGAATAATAAACAATTTTATTATAACAGTCTTTTTTAGGTAAGTGAGATTTTCTTCTAAAAAAGAAGGAAGACCAAAATCTATGAAGATAAATTTTCACAAATTTGCTTATTTAGAAATCCACAATTTTCTCAACACAAGACAATCAACATATGCTATCCTGATAGAAAAACTCAATAGAGCAAAAATAAAATATATATAAAGATAAGAAAAAATGATCAATATCACTAATAAGTGCAATTTATAATGATGAGCTATCATTTTTCACAGATTAGACTAACAAAATATTAAAATATGTAATATGTGTCGGCTCAACAGTAAGAACACACCATATAACTGTTCATTGAAATTTTAATAGAAAAAAATAACTTACTGGAAAGGTTGATTGTCATTGTGAAATTCCACTGCCAGCCATCAATCGATGACCATGAAGATGCTTGTTCAAGGAAGACAAAGTCACATTTTCTTTGTTTAAATAATTAGGAGAAAATCATGTATGATCGATAGGAGGATTATTTTATAAATTAAAGCATCTATTCATGGTTTATTGTGCAACCACCAAGAGTAGGCAAAGATCTGTATACTTGAGGATAACCACTTTCAAGAATAAATTTGGTAGTAATAGAAAATGTAGTACTTCACAGCCCATTTTGTGTCAGACAATTATGTTTATATGTGGGTTCATAAATTCTTAGAAAAATTAGAAACATTTTAAACTATTTTTAAAGAGAAATTGTCACAAAAAAACCAAGAATGGCATTTCTATTCTAGATTTCTTTAAAAAAAATCTTTATTATCTGAACACATCCATTTTCTTCTTGTATAAATACAGAATTCTGTTTAGTGTACAGGTCCTAAAAGAAGATGTGAGATCTGCCTAGCTGTAAGGTGATGTGTCACAACATTGCTTTTCAGATTTCACATCTGAATTATTTTAAACATTCTGTAGCACCGTGAAAGACAGGAGAAAGCTAGCTTCTTTCAGGCAGTTAAGTGAGGGGCAGGAGCACAAATAAAGCACCAAAAGATGTCACCTCTCTGGTTTTGATGAAGCTGGAACTTGTGCTAGATCCTGTCTCATCCAAGACGGCTGCCAACAGTTAGCCCCAGCAGGAATTTCCAGCTTCTTCCTCAGATTAGACTCTCCAGGTCGGCCTCCATCTATGAACCATTCAGATCTTGGCCCCTGGGTCAGCTTCTTGGGTATGTAAACCAATCAGGTCTCTTTTACATACCGGAGTCTAATGATGAGACTTACCCTACCTGGATTTCTAATGCACACAATGGACATTACCACTTGGCCTAGACCTCTTTTGTGCCTTGTTACCTGGACTGAATTTACAAGTAAATTATCTCTCCTTTTCAGCCTGGCTGGGAAGGGTTATCTTGGTTTGGGTATTTTTCTTCTTGACTTCTATCTGTGTCATGCTTGGGGTACCTTCTCACTTTGATTGATCTTTGATCTCTGAGTCCTGTCAGGTCTGTTATTTGAAGGGGCTTCTATGTCTTCTATATACATGTGTAATAGCTCCAGCTCTTTTCTCTATTACCAATTTTTCCTAAACAAACCTCAAAACTCATAATTTCTCCCCAAAATGCAATAATTCATAATTTATCCTTCTCAGGTCTGTTATTATCAATTCTTTGTTGAACTAAAAAAGGACCCAATTAAGATTCACAAGTTAGATCCCCATTCCAAGCCCCAAATCCTGTATCACTTATCAAATAAAATGAATTTTCCCATGAGCCTCATTAATACATAATAATAGTTGAAAACCTGTCATAATGGCAGATCCAAACCCAGTTCTTCTATTCCAAGTGGAAAAAGCGAAGGAGTAGGGGGTTCAATGAAGTTAAGATTGAAGTAATCAAAAAGTGGAAGCACTTCAGTACCTACTGTAAACTCTTCATTCAACATATGGAAAAAACCAGAATGCCATGCATGCTTGACATGGATCAAGCTTAAAACCAGTGGCAACTCTTTGGGTAAGGTCTATAGAACACCACATAATCTTGAGACCTGTGAAAGAGAACCTGTCTAGGGAAAAGAGAAAACCATGGTGACTAGAGACAAGCGCTGATCAGGAGCAGTGGGTGCTTCATCTCTGGAAATGATGAGTAGAAATATTTCATCTTAGCCCCACACAGCTGCTTGTTGCTAAGACAAAGGTGAACAGCAGTTTGGGAATGGAAAATGTTTAGCGGAAAACAGAGAGGTGAATTCTGGAAACAATCCATTCCACAAATTATTTTATATTCCATATATAACTATCATAATTAAACTTCCGCTTTGATCATGGACAGAGAGTACAACATGTCTGGGGATAGTCTTTACTTACTGCACACACTAGATTACAATTAAGGCCAGTGTTTTCCTTAATGAAACATTGGCTGCTTATACTTTGAGGAGAATAGGAGATGCCAGAAATTCCATTTTCTGAAGCTTCCCTGAAACCTTTCCAGTTTGGGAGGGAGAAGAGCTGTGGTGTGCCTGGCTTGATCATTATCAACATCAATATCCTGATCCGGGAGGTCCTCAACTATAAGGGAGAAGAGGCCTGGAGAGAAGAAGGTTAACAGAATCAAAGGCCCACTTCCATTATTACAATACAGGTAACAAGGGTATAGCATGTTTTCCTGAGCACTTCTGCATCAACATATTTACTGGGTGTGTGCTTTATAATCATAAACAGAATGTTGAACACATGTCACCTTGTTCCTCAGTAGCTCTTTACCTATGATATAAACTATGATTATCAGCGGTACTGAAGTTTTAATCCTCTCTCCATATGAAAAATATTTTCTTAAAGTACTATTTAGTTTAATCATAGGTGTTTTTGAAGTCCCTTGTATTCCTTCTTTGAGTTAAGGAAACAGATTTAGGTCATTAAATTACTAGAAGACTATCAACAAAGCAAACTTTTAAGTTTCTTGAAATTCATCCATTTTTGTAGGGAATTGGAGATCCACATGTTAAGAGAAATAAGATATTCTAAATTAAGAATTATAAATATCATGTGTTTTCTCTTCTATGTAGAATCTAGATATAAATGTGTATTTAAATATATTTGTTGAAATATATATTTACATAAATTATACATACACATATATGAATATATGACATGATTTAGAAGAAGAATGCTTGGGAAGAGGAAAATGATCTATGGAGGTAAGAGACAATATGGTAATGAGGGTGACTTTGAGCAAAGCACATGGTACACTCACAAGACAATGTCATAATAAAATCCATAATTTTAGAAATAATGAATAGATGCTAATAAAGAATAAAAAGCATCTACTTCTCAAAGACATTCAAAGTATTCCTTAGCAAATAAAAAATGTCTCGCCAAATATTAGCCACACAGGAAAGCTAACCCTTCTCTTATTTTCAGAACTGTTTAGATTTTCCTGTTCAACAGAATGCAGCAATGACATGGTTTAAGATAATGTCTAGAACAGGATTGGTAATTTACATAAAGAACATTTATGTTGGTTCATATATTGTACACATTTTTATATTGCTATCATGGTTTCCACATAGCTATTTCCCCCTTGAGAAATAAGCTAAATTTTCAGAAAGTACATGCTGAAAATGAGTGACTAAATTATAGCGCATCAGCTCTTGTCTTTATGGTCTTCCTGCAGAGGGTGCACTGAAGGCTGTTTCAGTCCTTCTGATTAGCTGCTCCCTGGTTCCAGTTACATGTCTTTGAGAGCCACTGTGTGGAGGTAACAGGTTAATTGCTGATACTTAATCAATGTCAAAGATGGCAGGCACTTTGCACTAGGCAGACAATACCATTTCTCATTCTGTGCATTTTGCTTGGTGAGAGTTCATTTTTGGCAATTAGATACTTTTTGGAAAAACATTATCACTTTTGTCATTTCCCTTCAATAAGAAGTGTTCTACATTCCTTGGCTCATATGTACTTCTAGGTTTAGTTATTTGAGGAGCCTCCACATTGAGCTCCATAATGGGTTCTCAAAAGAAGCACAAACGGTCAGTAAATCTTTGAAAAAAAATATTTAATATCCTTAGCTGTCAAGGAAATGTGAGTTTGATCTGCTTGGAGATTTCATCTCAACTTGGTTCTGTCTTTTAGCAGGCTCACATTCTGGAAGAGATACAGGCATGTTAGCAGATGATTTTCATGGTACCTGCTATGTTTAGGTCATATGCACAGGGATCTGTTAGATAAGAGAAGGAATAATAGCTGAGACTGGGTGCAAGGTCATTGAAACAAAGCATATCCTTCCAGGTTGTAATAGTCAGCCACATGTCACTGGGATGAACCTCCAAACCAGGCAGAGTTATGGGAGCAAAGGCTTTATTAAAGCTACAGATCCAGGGGAAGTTCCATAGTGGAGAAAGAAGCTGGCCCCCTTTCACAGATTTAAACAGAGAGAGAAACCCATCACCAATATCACACAAACAACAGCAAACAGGCAGAGAGGGAAGAGAATTTTTTTTCCACCTTTATGTAGCCTTGTGTGTGTGGGGGGGGGTCTTGCAAACCTTTCCCAGCCTTGTTGATTCTCTATTCTCTGATATCCCCTTCCTGCATTGCCCTCCCAGGAAAGGATGTTTGTTTCTAGCTCCCTTGAGCTTCCTTACATCCTGTCCCCTACTGAGAAGGCTGCCTTCCTGTGAACAACATCAGAGAACAACCCAAGATTACGAAAAAGGTCAAGTTGACAACCAAATTTAACCATGGCGCAGGCATTCATTGTTAATAAAAGATCAAAGCAAATACAGTCTAATTTCAACTGATTCCTGTTGCATAAGTGTAGATTCCAGATTGCTCAGTGGCAGTTAGCCAATAAACTGAGCTGAACAGCAGCTCTCCAGGCCCCACCATTTTTCAACTTGTATTTGATAATTTTGCAAATGATCCCAAATACCAGCACTTTCTTTTTCCCCATTTCTGTGCTCACTTACTTCTTTAGGCCTTGAGGAGCTCCCTCCCTTTCATCAATTCTCAAAGAACTCTTTAATGCTTCCCATATTTCATGTCTCCTCCCTCAGCCACTTAGTTCTTGTGGATAACATTTCCCCATGAGCCCTTCTTTGGCTACCATAGGAGCACACACATCTTTCTCTCCCACCACAGGACACAGGTCTCATTCACTTCCCATTCCCCACAGGGGCTGTTACAACAAGGGGAACCTAGGAGATTCTCAGTAAATGTTGTCTGAATGGAATTAAATGGCTGAGAAAGCATTTTCATTCTTTCTCTCTTATGCACTTCGCTAGAAATTTCTTGTCAAAAGACACTCTTTATCTGATATTTTTTCATGCTCTCTTCTCTAGTGAAAGGGAGGAAAATTTTAATAGGAAAACCACCTGCTAATTTTGCTACCTAAAAAATCATGTAGAAACAAATTATTGTTTTTCTTTGTTTCCAGGATTTTCAGTTCTTTTTTAATTTCTTGAAACTCAAAATCAGAAATGGTTTTAAATTGTTGCTTGATAAACAGAGAACAATGAATGAATTTCAAAAAACAAGATTGAAATTAAGAGAAGTATTTGAGTCATCTTTTACTTTCTGTCTACAGTCTTAATAGTTGGATTTTTTATTTGAATAAATTGATAATTTACATTGAGTATGGCTGAATGAATGAAGCAATGGTAATGCAAGAGAATGAAGCTCTGAGCCTTATAATGGAAGGGCAGATGGAAGACAAGGTTTGCTTCCAGCATAGAGCATCTTTGTTTCCTTTTTGAACTTTTCTTTCTTGTGTTGTTTTGGTGGGATAGAACACAGCTTTAAGACATAGTGTAAGCAAACACCATGACAGTGAGCTATGTTTTCGGGAGAATTTTAAGTTTTCAAAATGCTGATGGACCAGAGTTATGGAGTTATGCTGTTTCTATGAGGGAGGTAAGATGTCAACACTTACTGTCAACTTGATGCACTGGAAAATCACCTAGGAAGTAGATCTCTGGGAATGCCTTGAGGGAGTTTCTATATAAGGTTAAAGGAGACGGGAAGGTCCACCCTAACTGTGGGCAGCACTGTTCTGTGAGCTGGGGTCCCAGACTGAAGAAAAGGCATCAAGAGTGCTGAGCACCCATAGTCACTGCCTAACTGGGCAGCATTGTTTCATGCTGGGGTCCCAGACTAAACAAACAGAATCAAGAGTGCTTCTCTGCTTCCTGACCCCATGCTTTCCCACCATGGTGGACTGCACCCTCACAACTGTAAGCCAAAATCAATCCTTCCTTTGTAAGTAACTAATATAAGAAACAATGTGTATAAGTAAAGGAATACATGAAACAATTCTTGGCTTTAAGTCAGACAGTTGGCTGTGGACAGTAGGTCTAGAATCCATATCTGTTTATCCACTCCCATATGTCCAGTGTTTGTGTGGGGCCTCCAACAAAAGACTATGGTTACCCTCAGGGTGAGACACAAAATTTTAAAGAAATTTCCACCAAAACAATTTCTTGTTTGCTTTTTCACTTTTTAATACCATGTGCCCATTCAGACTAATCTCTCCCTCAGTGACTGTGTAATCACCTCTCCTATGCCCCTGGTGGCTTTTCAGAAAAATAATTTCTTAAGCTCCTTTTCCTTGATGACTGCAAAGTAATATCTGATTTGACTCTTGAAGCATGCTGTGGATTGTAATCTGGGGATAAAGGTGGAGAGCAAGTGAGGAAAGAGACCAGGGTTTTGCACATATGTGAAGAGAAGAAATTGTGGCTAATTATTTGGTTACAATTTTTAAAAATAACTTTTACTTTATACTTGGACTGTTAGATGGAGTTCTCAAATGTAGGTTTGTTATGGAAAGGGTGCTAGGTCAGATAATTTTGTTCTGAATTATAGCTCTAATGTTTATATTCATGTGGAACTTTCCTGATCAGTAAAATAGAGTTAAAAAGTTATTTTATTAAAATAATTATTAAAGGGATTAAATGGCATAATGTATGCAATTATGCTTAACATAGAACTTTGAGACTTAATAAGTTCCTGGTAACTTAGCTACTATTTTTAGTTGTAATTCAGAATTGGAAGATTTGCTTTTTCACATGTAATAACGTACTAGAAAGGAGAAGTGAGTATTTGGGTGGGGTAGGCATGGGAAAACTGAAGAATCAGAAGAGTAAATTTTAGAAAATACTAGAACACTGAACACAGATTTCCTCATCAGAAATACATTATTTCCTGATTTCAGAATGGTTTCACTTTTCTTATCAGTGAAAGGAAATTTGAGTGTCAGAGGGATGTGAATGATGAGGTAGGGAAAGTAAAGGACATGATGCTAGTATTAAATCATTCATTAAAGTCCCCAATTAGGACACTTAATGAAGACATTTGTTTCCTCATTCTGTGGGCTAGCAACAGTGCATAACTTATTTCTGCAGAGTGGCCGTCCTGGCAGACAGGTTGGCCCACCAACTCACTCTCCACCAGCCATTAGTGGGAATGAAAAGTACCATCAACACCAGTGTGTTTCCAAGGATGAGTGACTTATGGTGGTCTGCACAGATCTTGCCCTCATGCATAATCTCACAGAGTGAAAGGAATATGATGTCTTACCTACTAGAAGACACAGAAAGCCTCTAATAATCACATTCATTAAAATATTTCATATTGATTCTATTGGAAGGGGTCATTTGAGACAGGGTCTCATGTCAAAGCCATTATAGCAGGAGAATAATCTTGAACAACAAATTCTCTTCTCTTCACCTCACAAATACTGGGATTACAGAAATGCACCACTGCACCAAGTGTGATTTAGTGTTTCTTTTTAAAAAGTTATTGACAATTTTCTATCGGTACATAAATTGTTTTGATTATAATCCCCCTCTGTTACTCTTTCTTGACCCCCACACCCATTCTGAAGAACCTTTCTCCTTTACAATTTGTCCCTCTTCGATTTGATGTGGTTTTTTTTTCCCTTGGGAGTGTGCCCACTGAGTTTAATTAGGCTTGGGCATAAATTGGGGATTATTTGTCAAAGTACATACAACTGACCAGTGTACATCCCACTGAAGAAAAGGTCTCCCACTACCCAAGTCACCATTAACACCCTAAAATGCCCCAGGGAAGGATGGACTTAGTTGAAGCACTGAAGTACTATCTAGGGCACAGCCTCCCATTCCACTTTTCTAACTACTCTTGGCTATACTCTGGGTTAAACTGGAATATAGGAAAATTATGAATGTTATTACATCTCACTGGTGACTTGCATGTTTTGGCTATGTCCAAATAATACTTAGCATTTCATCGGATACTATGACAGAACAACAACAGCAAAAATAAACAAGTAACTATGAAACAGCTGAGGGTTTTCCCTCAATCCAGCACACAATGATCACTTTGTGACTATGAGGGGATTTCTACCGCTTCCTAGGCAACAGCAGCTGGCCTTCTGCTGAGCAGCTGTTTTCTTATTCTTTGCAGGCACTGTGGACTGTACACATTATCACCAGCATCCTTTGCACTGGAGTCTGGAATGCTTAACCTACATTTTTTATCTGATGTCTAAAATGTATAAATAAAACACTTAGACATGCTCTGTGTGCTTTTGACTTCAGTTTACCATTCTACAATGATATCGTCCCTACCTTACAATTATTTTAAGGGGTTGGAGACATGGCTCAGTGGAGAAAGTGCTTACCATGCAAGCCCGAGTACCTGAGTCAAGATCTCTTAATCACATATAAAAGCCAGAAGCTGTGGCTGGTATCTGTTCACAGCACATCTACAGTGAGATGGGAGGCAGAGACAGTAGAATTTTCTGGAAGTTTTAGACCAGTAGATGATTGGGAGTATGCAGTGGTGGACAACCAGAGATGTTGCCTCTAACAAGATAGAAGAAGAAAATTGACGTGCAAAAACTGTCCTCTGACCATACACGCGCGCGCGCACACACATACACACACACACACACACACACACACACACACACACACGAAATTATCTCGTCTTTTCATATTAAATATCAATTTCATTTCAATTACATACTACAGTATCATGTATTTAATAAATGAATCAATTCTTCGGAAGACAAATTATACAATCAGAGCAGAGGACATATATGACATCATAAATATGTAGAGCTATAAAAATAATAAAATGAGAATTCCATATATAGACAGGCAACTACTTGTACAGGCAATATTTATCTAACATGTTGGACTTAATGTCTTCCAGATCTTGTAGGTCTTGAACTCAGGACATCACAATGGCTGCCTAAGCTCTACTAATTTTGTTGTTGATCAAATCAGAATAAGTAGAGTGGAGGCAAGGGCCAGTGGGTCATTAACCTGCATAATAGTTGCCAAGCCTACGTCATTTTGTTCTCCATCCTTATAAGGAAGATGATAGCATAAACCAGCAACACATGCAATTTACAGGGCAGGGCTGGTCAATTAGAAGAGTTGGGATTAGGTGTTGAATGGGGTAATATTGATTATGCCATAGGCATCATCTATGGAAACTGAGTGACTTATCAGAATATGTGCAATCTACCAGTGGCCACAGCTCTGAAGAAAATCTCAATCTCTCTCTCTCTCTCTCTCTCTCTCTCTCTCTCTCTCTCTCTCTCTCTCTCTCTCTCTCTCTCTCTCTCTCTCTCGCAGCCACCAATAACTGCGTATAACTCTTCAGGGAATGGTGGGTTTGCTTGAATCATTCTTTCATACAGGCTCGTGTTTAAAGACAGAAGCACTTATACCACTGGCCATTTCCTTTGGGGTTGTAACCAAGTATGCTAATGGAAAGACACGTTTTTTTCTAGACAACATAGCAGGCCCTGTCTTCTGAAGACAAAACTCACTAGAAGACACGACAATAATGGACTGAACTCGTCTGTGAAGTGCTTTCATTTAGAATCCATTTCAACAGGAAACTCTTACAGGGATCCAAAGGACAAACCCTCATCTATTTAGCCTCAGTTAAATCAGAAGGAATATATGGATATATTTGTATTTTTGCAGAGAATGCTTACAGGGTACTATTTATATAACTTCTGATTTTATGACACTTCTGTGTTGTGACTATCCCTGTGGTATAAAGTGATACAAACAACCCATGACTGAGCTAGCACCAGCAGCAAGAGGGGAGATGCTTTTTTATATATTTAAACTTCTCACTTTTAGAATTCTTTTTGATTTTTTAAAACATTGTATATGTATTTACTTTTAAAAAAAGATTTTATTAGCAGCCAGGCATGGTGATGCACACCTTTAATCCGGACACTTTGGAGGCAGAGGGAGGAGGATCACTGTGAGTTCAAGGCCTGAATGTGATTACAGAGTAAGTTCCAGATCATCCTGAGCTAGAATGTAGCCCTACCTCAAAAATGTTTATTTATTTTTAAATTTATATGTGTGTGTGCATGAGTCTATCTGGAATACTTGGGGTTTAGCAGCAAGCACTTTATCCACTGAGCCATCTCCACAGCCCATGTACTTATTTTGTTAATGCAGCAAATGCCAAGAACATAGTCAATGCTCTCTTTCAGGTCAAGCAACTTTGACAATTGATGCCAGTAAGTTCGGCAGAAGCTCTCTGAGCTTGGTCAATTGTATGATCTCAAGGTCTTGTACAAAGCACAATTGTACAATGCATAATCCAGGTTTCAAGGACATGTTTTCATAGGAGACACTATATTTGAAACAGATTGGCTTTTAAAACAGAAGATATTAACTCCTTAAAATAGTAAATAAACTATAAAACTAAATAATAAATCAACCATAGTACCAGGTATCTTATAGTTCTGGTGTACACCACAGAGAGAAGACATTCCTGTTGCAATGCTCTGCTAAAGGTTGGCAAAAAAATAAACAAAACAAAACAAAAGAACAGACAAAAAATTTTCATGGATAAGAGACTCAGGTAAATTCTCCATTAGGTGGAATTCACTAAGAGTTTCCTCAAATCTATGTTTCTGTTGGGCTTGATACAGGTTCAAACAAAGCTCAAAATTTTGTGTATGCAGAATTTGACCAATTTATCATGACATTGTGGTCTAAGACAACTTATTCACTGAAAATGGGTCTTCCAATCTCTTTCTAATCAATTTTTCTCAGACCCTTGGATTAGGCACTTGACTATGGAATTGCTTTTCCAAGCTCCCCCTTTTTTTGTTCTATGAAACAATACTAACATATAAACAGTAGAGCGTAGATACAAGTGACAGTCCGGGGAGTTGAAACTAGTAGCAATGTATCTTCACTGATATTTCAACATAATTTGGAACTCAAAATACAGATTTATTATGTTACTTAAATGATATTGCCTTTTATAGAGAAAGCACAGGGATTTAAAGAAAAACTATAATGAAACATCATGTTGTTTTTTCAATCTTTTGTTCCTATCTAGTGTCTAGGGTTAAAATGCCATTCCTTATTAACTTCTGGCAGCTTCTGATAAACCAGTGAATATACCTGAGTACAGAACTTAGAGAAGATGAGATCCATTAGTTGTTGAGTAGACAATTCTCTTTGGTTTATGGGAGATATCCCATGAGATAAGAAGGTTTGACTAAATGTAGGGGAGATGGCTGAGTGGGTAAAGTCCTTGAAATTTGAGTGTGCATCCCCTGCACTCACATGAAAGCTGGCTGAGGTGGTACTACAATAACCGCAGCACTACGGAAGTGGAGACAGGAGGATCCTTAGGGCTTACTGGCCAGCTGGTCTAACTAAATCAGTAAGCACTGATTCAGTGAGAGACTCTTGTCTCTGATAATTTAGGTGTAGTGCAACTGAGGAAAAAACCTAAAAAACCAACATCAACCTCTGGTTTACACACACACACACACACACACACACACACACACACACACACGTGTGTGTGTGTGTGTGTGTGTGTGTGTATGCACCACCCTACATGTATGTGACAAACATGTACCATGCAAATACCCATGCAGAAACAAAACAAAATATTGATCCTTTGAGTTCCTGTCTGATTTTTCTTACTGTTTTACTCCTTTGTCCATCAGTATCTTACTACATCTGAGTGCCACTCTTCCCCACCCAAACACTGTATCCATCCATATATCCATCTCTATTTTTATAATCGCAGGAAAGACATTAAGTCACATTGAGATGCAGAAAGTACAGGTGTCCAGAAAGAAAAGCAAGAGAAGTGAAGGTTAAATGCTCAAAACATTGCAAGCCCCAAAAAGATAGTATGAAAGGCATTTCTTGATGATCTCTATCTGAGACATGAGTGGAACTCACAGATCCTCCCAATATTGAAAAGTGCCCTGCACCTCTTTCACAGGAAAACCAAGCACACATGTGAAATGATCCCAAGTTTAGTGAATAAAATAAGCCAAGAAAAAGAAACACCTTCCTTAGAAATGGTTTATTTCCTTTTGCTCAGGGAGCAAACATCCAATTCAAATAGCAATTTAATTTCAAAGATAAACAAAAAATACAAAGTTTATGTCCATAAATAAATAAAAGGGTCAGAGTTTTATCTTGGATGAAATTATAAACTCTCTCCATAGGTTTGACTCTATTCTATAAGGTATACTTTCACATATTCCTATTGTACAAATATTTCCTTAATGCCAAATATAGTAGCATCCTGTTGTTATTAATTCTATGAAGAGTTGCTCATATTTAACTTAATGTTTTCCAGACACTGTCTTGCATATTTTACATTCACCACATGTATGCTCACCACACATCTTGTTTGTATGTATCATTGCTATTCTCATTTTCACAGATGCCAATTTTAATTAATAATATTAGCTGGAAGAGCAAAAGAATAAAAGTCACAGGTATTTTTGTCTTAGCCTTCATCTCATTTGTGTAAAACCAATACTAGGGAATTCAGCATCTCTTTTAAGAATAATCCAACAGAAAATTACCAAGTAAGCAATGAATTTGTGACTTCCAACCAGGACATGTGCTGCCAAGCTCTTCTCTGCCAGATTGGCAGCCACTCTGGTCGACTTCCAAACATGCAGCTAAAAACCACACCTCAGTGTTCCAAAGGAGTGCAAAGTTCAAGGATGCACCACCCTTATGATCCTGTGACCCTGAACAATATATAGGAAGGAGCACTGGATCAGGTGACAGAAGCCAGGAACTCAGTATCCACTTAAACGGATGGAGACATAACACTATCCTACTCACAGGCAGGATAAATGTCTGCACAAGAAAATACATACATGTTTAATTTCAAAGTTTTGGAAGATACCTTGGCTAGCAAATATCTTTCTTTTTGTTTCCATTCATGTATAAATATAATTACACAGGAATTATAGATTATATTCACTTTGGATTCCTGCAAAACATACTGGTCAAAGTATGTTGAAATATTATTTGTTTATAATTCTTCCTTCTC
Source organism: Zapus hudsonius (assembly GCA_004024765.1). Lineage (NCBI taxonomy): Eukaryota > Metazoa > Chordata > Mammalia > Rodentia > Dipodidae > Zapus > Zapus hudsonius. Next base: position 28,375 of record PVHP010011756.1, read on the forward strand.
TGTGTCAGAAATGCATCTTTAGGGAATACTGGAACTATCTATGGCAAGATGATTACTAATTATGCCCCCCTTTAATAAAAGATCTGAGTGATGAGGGACCTGTGGTGTTTCAGAGTGTTTTCAAGCTTTGCAAAGGTAGTTTAAACTTTGCTGCAAGCAAGCAGAGGTCACATTCCCCATCTGTAAGGTAGGCACTAATGAGTGCAGGGACTCAGAAGGTGATGCAAGAGCAGCAGAGAACACAAGGCAGAGTGAAAGCTGGGGAAACACAAAGTGTGATGGGAAGTGAGAGGAAAAGATGGGAGAGGGAGCAGAGAAGAGCATCACACCACCCCTTGGCTTAGCTATCCCTAGATTTCCCGTTTTGAGGGGCTAGAAGCAAACGCAGTGGGTGTGCCTGAAGTCATGGACTGCCTCGTCACTCTGTTTTTAGTGTTCTTTAGTGTTTAGTGTTTTAGTGTTCCACAAATTCAGTTTTCAGCTCATCCACACTGTGTCTCAATGTGCCCAAACTCATTTGCATTCCAGGCTCTCTGCACAAGTGACACAATGATCAGCCTTCCACACCTTCCTGAAATATTTTTCTTTTAGATTCTGGGAAATACACCAGCTTTTAAAATATATTCTTGTGTTCATACAAAGTTTTTAAAACTATGATTTTCCTGTAAGTCACTGAAAACAAAAAGCACACTGCCTGCATCCCAGAGCGCCAGCTACTGTCTGACACCCACACACCAACTACAGAACAAGGTCACTGTGTCCCACAGTGCCAGCTACAGGACAAGAATGTGCACTGCGCCCCACAGCACCAACTACCAGACAAAATAACTTGAAGAGACTGTTTAGTGGTCAAAGGCCTTTGCTGGTTCAGGTGCAATTTCCCAAGTACCCATATAAAGTCAGGCACACATAGTGAGAAATACACATCTGGAGTTAGTATGCAGTGGCAAGAGACTATGGACTGTCTATATTTTCACTATCTCAAATAAATAAAAAATAAAATAAATACAGAAATGGATGGCAATTCCTTGGAAAACAGTTTATAATTAAACTTATTGTTATCACTTCAAACAAGATATTTATAATAGGAATCAGACACTATCCTACCAAGCTTCAGGAAGAAAATACTTTTCTGGATTTCTCTAAATGATCTGACTTAAAAGCTTTGGATTGGTCCCGAAGGCTCATCATATCTCAGCCTCATATCCAGAAGGAAACGTGTATATTTTTAATTTAATTTATTAGTTTACTTGCACATGTGTGGGGGTATGCTTAATGAATACATGTGTGTATGCAGATGCATATGTCCCATGCATGTGTGTGCTGAGGCCAGGGGAAAAGGCAGTGTCTCGTATTGCTTGCTCATCAGCTTATTTCCTTGAGATGTAGGTCTCTCCCTCAGCCTGGTGCTGCTGTCCATCACCCAGCCCCAGGCATCATCTGCTCTCTGTCCCTTTCCCATAGATTTTAATGGGCATAAGCAGCTTTTTGCATGGGTTCTGGGGAGTCATAATCTCTGGCCCAAGAGTACCTCATGTTTAAGCAGAAAGTGCTCTTAACTGCTAATCCATACCCCCAGCCCAAGTGCATACTTCTGTAATTTCCAGATGTCACCATAAGAACACAGTATTCCAGATGGAGAAAAAAAAATCACAGGTAGGCACAACAGTACACAATTTTAAAATTATATTTTTTCAAGAACAATTCATAAAAGACCCTACCACAGAGTTCTGTTTTGCACAAAGACCATTATTTGTATTTATAAAAGAGAACAAGCCGACAAAATCGTATGTGTTTGAACTCAGAGTTCATTATTATGTTGATACTGCTTAGTGCCTCTATGAAAGTGATAGAGAGTATAGGAAAGATTATTCAAAACGTGAAGACATTCAGAGGACTCTACTGATGGCAACAAAGATTCTGCCAAGGCTGACTTTCAGATAGTGTCTAAGATATTTGAAACTGGAGTTCCCCCTAAAGAGCCATTGCCAGATTTAATTAGTAAAATTAGAACTAGAAAGCAAGATTCTTATAGACTATTTAGGAGCCATCACTAGGTAACTCCTCATTATAAAGTGCTCTGCAATCTAATGTCAGCATGATAAATGATGAATGATCATGTGGCCTGAACTAGTCCTGTTACCCACTTCATCCTCACTGTCCTCAGCTGTAAGTCTAGACTCCAGGCCTGCTTCCCCTACACACAAGGTCACTGAAAGGCTCTGAGGAGATGGTATATATGAAACCTGTAAGGGGTTCTGTCAATACAAAATATCCATGGATTTCCAGGAGTTTTCATTTTAATTTTAGACAAACAATGTTTAGACATTAACTAAAGAGATTTATAGATTTTTAACGTAAAGTTAATCTTTTTTCAAGTTTTCAACTTGGGCAAATGGAACATGATAAATATTACAATAGGTTTCAACCTGTGAATGTGTTTACCTATTCTGTAGTGTCCTCTCTGAAGAGTCACATCTTCAGACATTAACAGGAAAAGAAATGAAATTCAGTTTTTGTTTTATTACAATGAGCAAACGTGAGAGAAAGACTGGGACTAGGAAGATAGCTTAGTCAGTACAGTGCTTGCTATACAAGTATAAGGACCTGAGTTTGCATCCCCAGCTGTTGTGAAAAAACTGAATACATAATTCCAGTGCTGGTGAGATAGAGATAGGGGATTCCATGGGTTTCCTGGACAGCTTGTCTAGCTAAATTATAATCAGTGAGCTCTGAGTTCAGAGAGTCTTTGTCTTAAAAATGTAGAGAGTTGTTGTGGAACAGATCCGATGTTGACCTCAGCCTTTATAAGCACATACATATACGCACATGTGCCCACATGAAAGAAAACCACACACCCATGCACAAACATCACACACACACACACACACACACACACACACACACACACAAGAAACAAAGTTTATAAAATGATTCCAATTGTATTTTCCAATAATGAGAATCTTAGTGATTGTTTTTCATTGACTACATGTGTTTCCCCTACATCTGGCATTTTTAAAATATTCAGATACCTTGTGAGTTTGCAAGTTAGAAATGGCAGTAGCAAGATACAATATTCCCTTCATTTAAAAGTGGTTTGGGATGGAAGAACTTCTGATCCAAGGTATTTCATAAGATATTTCCTAAACGAGGCTAATTCTTCTCCTGAATTCCTTGCTTGAATGTTCAATTAAGGGCTGAAAGCTCTCCCTTCCTGACTCTTATTTTGGAAACTCAGCCTTTCTGTTCCAGAGTTTGTCTTCTTTAAATGAAAGACACAAATGCTAAACATGCATGTGCCCGGAACAGACATGCGTGCTTTACCCTGCTGGGCCCATCTGCTCAGCTGGCAACCTTCCCACCGCAAGCTGTCCCGGTTCACTTCCGCAGAGCTGCCTGATTGCAATACTGGACAGAGCAAGTTTGCACCAAGGTGCCTTTCCATCAGCCTTCATGGAGGTCAGTATGCACTTGACCACACTTGTTCACACTCATGTATCATAGAACAAATATGAGTGTGAATCAAAAGAGGGAAGGCTGTACTAGTATTTCAGGCATCAGTGAACATAGAACACATGTGAAATTTACTCTACTCTAGGAAATTGTTTAGAATGGACCAGGAAGCCATGGATTATAGGGGGAGGATTATTCATCTCTCTACTACTAGTGTCAGAGGTAAGAAGTAATATTAGACTAAAGGTAATTTTCCACTCTCCAAAGATTCTATAAAGGTCTAGGAGAGATGGTAAGTGTACCAGGAGTGTTTCCCTAAGGGTGTCGGTACCAGTGATGCGATATATCAAGTCCTCTTTATAGTCCTTTTTTCAACCTAAAAAATGAAAGAACCAAATAAGAGACAGGTATGGTCAGGACTTTAGAGATATAATAGTGAAAGGTTTTAAGGACTAACTGATCTAATAATGCCTCTATTCTTTATAAACATTAAAGCATAGTAAAAAAGCAAGTGAGTTCCTAAATAAAACGAATGGCAAAGAGAAAAATCTACAGAAAAATCTACAGAAATAGCATAGCTACCCAGAGGACAAGCCCTGAAGGCCTTGCTAGAGGGATGTCAAGAAGGGCACCTGCTGCTGCCTTTACCCCTTCACTTACTTAACAAGCACCTGCTGAGAAGTGTGAGCCAGGTTCTGAGCATGGAGAGATGAAGATAAAATAGATAAAATCATTTCTCATGAAGAAGAGGGAGTGAGACAAGAATCACCAAATAATGCATGCCACAATGGCAGGTAATAATAAAGATCATGAAGAAACATAAATCAGGAAAAAGAGATGGAGAGGTGGTAGACCACTGTAGATAGGAGGGCCAAGAAGAACTTCCTTGAAGATGAAATATGAAGTGAGATCTATATGAGGTAAAAGAGTGAACCATTGGAGCTCTAAGGGAAGAGTGCCTTTGTAGGGGAAACAAAACATGCAAAGGCCCTGAGGAGGGAAGCATCACAACTTATTTAGAGGGAAGTAAGAAGTTGGGAGGAAGGCAAAGGACAGACATTGAGGGGAAGCTGGAGAGAGAGAGCGAGAATAAAGAGAGAGAGATGGTTCAAGCTAGGACAACTAGCACACTTGTAGGCAATGTTTGTAAAGCTCTGATTTATAATCCAGGGTTATAGGATCCCACTGAAGGTTTTCAGTGGATAAATGAACTTATCTCTGATTTGTACTTTATATGGCTGCTTTGTTTCTGAAGTACTAGTCGTGGAAAACAAATGAAAACCAGTCACCCAGCTGCAAAAATAATTCAGAAAGCATGATAATAGTGAGTTGGACTGTGTGAGTCCTGCATTGGGTGAGGAGTAGTTAGATTGGAATGTGTTCTAAGGAGACAGTTGCAGAGCCTACTGATTCTGTTTTGGGGATGCCAAGGAAAATGGGAGAGAATAACTTAGGTTTAAATGTTGACCACTAGCTGGTGCTGGGAGCATGCAGAAATTAGGAGGAATACTTGGAGGAATAACATATAGCAGGAATGGAGCAATCAAGATTAATGATTAAAACACCAGCTAGCCACTTGCAAATAAAGCCCACAGCTCAGACTATTATCATCCTAAAATACAATCAAATGCTAAGAGCCATCTGTGTCATAGTGAATGCTCAATACAGTAAATGGTGGCCTATCTACTGATGTGGCTATTGTTAACACCTCAGGAACACCATCTTTTATTTCTGAGATGTTGTTCAGGCAAGGTATGATGATGAGTGGAATGGGCTGACACAGACAAGAATTCTTTAAGACACCTACCAATACCTGTTTCTATCAGTCAGGGTTCTCCAGAAGAAGAGAACCAATATAATGAAAATATATTATCTAGGGGACTTATTAGCTGAGAGGATACAGGATAAGCAGTCCAAAAATGTCTGTTTACAGGCAGGAGAGTTGGATAATCCAGTAGCTGCTCAGTCCATAAGGCTAGCTGCTTCAATAATCTCAATCTGGAATTGACAACCTGGAAGATTCATGCAGAAGTAATGGTCTTTAGTTCATCCTGGAAGTCTGATGAAGCTGGGTTCTAATGTCCACAAAGGATGGTCACAGCAGGACAGATAGATGCACACCAGCTGGCAGCCAGGGAGCCAGGTAAAAAGCCCTGTGTCCCCCTGAAGCTTCTTTATATATGGTCCAATACTAGAAGGGCCACCATTCTGGGCAATCTTACCTTGGAACCGGAATCATGGGCCTGCCCAGAGGCTTGTAACTTATTTGATTCCTAATCTGATCAAGTAGATGATAGAGTCTAACTCTTGCAGTGTTCTAGCTCTGAATGAGAGAAACATGTAGAAAAGCTCTTCTGCACTCAATAGTCACAGTTATCCCGAAAGTAGACAGCAGGCGGGTCTTAATGGCCTCTCTGCTGGTCCAGTGCAAGAGCAAAAGCCAATAGCTTTCAAATGGTCCTCACCTGCGAAGCTTTAAAAAAATCATGACAGAAAAGATCTACTTTGGATTGAGTGGCAGAATCTTTGAAGAGTGAGTCTCAGAATACATCATTTAAGTGTGTTTCCTAGGTGACTATGTTTGAATCTACCTTCCAAGGACACAGTTTTCTAAGCTAAGATAGGAAGTGTTTGCCAACACTGAATGTCAAAGAGCAGGACAGCAAGAACACCATGGTTATTTTCTATAAAGAAGGCAAAAAACCTTATGCCTTAAATTGAATACAAATCTATCAAAAGTAGGCTTGCTTTTTAGAATGCTGCTGTGGAAGCCTTGAGTGACAAGAAGGCAAATGTACCTCGAAGAACACTTGGGACACAATTCTTTCGGAGCTGTAGAGACAGTTACCCAGCATGTCCTTATTATTTGGTTATGGGCACAATGACACTTCACAGAGAATATGAAACAGGAACAAGTGACTGGAAACTTAGAGTCAGTTCTGCCTCCAGCAAATCATCCTCTTGAGGACACTCTCTTCACTTCTTCTGATGATCACTTTCATCTATAAATTCATTCTTACCTTATAAGTTATTGTCAAGAAGTCACAATTTCCCATATTACCACTTCAATAATAAGCATGGGTAAAAAGAAGACAACTGTTCATTTGTCTGTTTTCCCAGTTATATAAATGATTTCTTTCTGATCAGTGTAAGTGTTATACACCTGTTATATAGATGATTCTTGTCTGATCTGGGTGTTATATACATGTTATAGATGTGATTCTTCTCTGACCTGGGTAAGTGTCCCTCAAAGATCCATGAGATAAATCCTTGGAGCTTAGATTGGTGCTGTTGGGAATTGGTGAGGTCTTTAGGGCACAGGTCAAAGGTCTTAGCATCAAAGGGAACATATCTTAAATATTGCAAACACACCTTACATCACTGGGAACACACCTATGTCATTGGAAACCCAATTTACCTCATTGGCAACACAACTTAAATAATTGGAAACACATCATACATCATTGAGAACACACTTTATATCATCAGGAATACATCTTACAAGGGCATTGTGGGACTCGGTCTACTTCTCTTTCTTTTCATTGCTTTTTGGTCATGAAGAAAGCAGTTTTATCTGTCAATGCCCTCTCCTCATGACAGACTCCCAACAATGGAGCCAACCATTATAGACCAGAGCTTCAAGAACTGTATGCCAAAGAAATCTTTCTTTGTTTATAAGTTGGTGTTCTTATGTAATTTGTTGTAGTAATAAGTAAAAAAGTTTTCTCTTCTTGAAAAAAAACAATTGAAAAGATTCATATTTGAAAAAAAATGAAAAGATTCATATTGTGTCATCAAAGAGTGCCTTGTAGGCAAAGGGAATAAGTGCTGAGACATCACCACAGGCTGTTTCAGTGTCTTTGGTGCTCACTGCAATCCTGAAAGCTCCAAGGCTACCTAACATGTTCTAAAGTCCACAGTCTTTACATGACCTATTTCCCTCTAGTGCTTCATGACTTCTGTTTTTGACTTAAAATGGTATAGCCTAAATTTATAATAGCTTTCCTTGATGCTGAGTGAACTTATGGCAACAGGAAGTGGAGTCTAGTGAACCTCAAAGCTTACAGGCCAGATTGCCTGGCTTTTCCAACTGTAAACAATAAGGACAACCCTTCTCAAGCAAGGTGGAAAGTACCCAGTACCCAGAGGTAGTCCTCTGACTTCCACATGCACTCTGAGGCACTCATATACCATATGTACCATACACACACACTCACATACACACTAAAACGTTCTCTCCCTCTCACCCCCTCTCTCTCACACATCATCATCATTATTATTCATGTACACATATACTATAATAAGAAAAATCATAGAGACAGATTAGTGCTTGTCAAAATTTATGGACAGAGGTACAGAGAAAGAAGTAAAGTGCAATGCCTGAAAAATGGCAGCCCCAGCAACTTTCTTAGTGTTAGAATTGCCCTCAACCTTAACTGCAGTGTTTTTGCATGAACTAAAACATGACAAAAGTGCACACCATACACACAGTTACAAACAACGAAAACTCAGTACACACACAATGTGTGAAGGTGAATAAAGTCTATGGATTGCATAGTGGCAGTCTCTTATTTTTCTTGTTAAATTTGAAATTTTATTTTTTGTTTTGATGATTTTATTAAAGTTAATTGGATGTTTTATTTCACTTCCCAGATTTCTGGATTATTTGCCTGATCTGTCTGTGTCCAACATCATGGCTATCCCTGTTACTCAAGAGCTCATCTATAACTTTATGCTGAGCCCTGGCAATGCAGACATCATCATTCAGACAAAGCAAGCCACTCCATGGAAGCATCTGCTCATCTTTTGCTATATTTGTAGGCATTGTGGTTTTTTAAAAATTATAGTTTTATGCATCTTCTTTTTTCTCCATATTTATTGTAAATAATTAGATACATTGTATGAGCAATTCTTGTGATAGTACTGCACTGCAGGATTACAAGACATTGCCATTGGATAAACTGGGTTGCAATGTTCATAGATATCTGTATGACTCATATAACTTCATGTAAATTTATAATTTTCTAAAAAATTAATATATGTTTAAATGGAAGATACTTAAGCATATTATAGGAACTTATGGCAGCTTCTGTTTGAGAAGTTCTAACATTTCCTGAAAACAGTGATGCTTTGGTTGATTTCCTCCAGCAACTGTGGAATTGCTCTAGTTTCATTATATTAGTTAGAATGTCAAATACAGTTATAGAAAGAGATGGTCTGAAAGACCAAACAGTCCTGGCCCAGAGTTATCATTTGCATGGCAAATGTGGCTGTGGATCATCCACCTCAACTTCTTTCTTTGATGGAAAGACAGAGACTGATGGTTTCTATACTTCTGTTCAAAAATAATGTTCCAAAAGCACACCATCATTCTCAGCAAAAAGCAGAAAATTATACTTGAGTTTAATAAAATAAAAAGGGAAAGAGCGTGCCTAAAACTTGCTTAGAATACAAGAGTTAACTCCCCTTTGTCCAGTGGTTTTTGGAACAGCATTTGATGATGAGGAAAACTTGATCCTATTGGGTACATCAGTGTGCAGTACCTTAGAACAGTTACTTAGGAAAATTAGAAGCATACACACACAACTGCTAAAACATAAGTAATAAGGAACAAAAACACAAATTTCATTTTCCATTTTAAGTAAGATAATGTATGAGGTGAGTGAAGACTGGGGTACTTTCACAAACTTAACTATGGCTATGAGCTTGTAAGATGCTTTCAATAATGGTTTTGGTGTGTGTATGTGCATGTCTGTGTAAGTATTTTGGCAGTCCTCTAAGGAATAATATCCTTTTTCATCACAGTAATATGGAGATAACACTGGAGGTGTACTAAAACTCAAGAATTGGGCAACCAAAAGTCCAAAGGTAGATGAAAGGTTCCATTTTTTTTCAAAGACTTTGACATATGACAAAGCTAGCAAAGCCTGTGAACAGACTAACAGCATAAGTAAAAAATGTCAAACAAAGTTTTATGGTAGAGTTTTTTGGGTCTGTTATGTGTAAGATGTGATCTGTAAATTGGGCTACTTTGACTTCTTCCTTTCCGATTGTATCACTTTTATGTCTTTCTCCTGTCTTATTGTTTGGGCTAGAACTTTGAGCACTATGTTGAAGAGCAATGAAGATAGTGGATACCCCTGTCTTGTTTCCCATCTTAATGGCAACTCCTTAAGTCTTTCCCCACTGAGTATGATTTGGGCTTTAGGAGACTTGTATATAGCTTTTATTATGTTGAGGTATAAGTCCTATAAGCCCAGTCTCTCCAGAGTTTTCATCGAGATGTTGAAGGCCTTCTCTGCATCAATTAAAATGATCTTGTGGTTCTTGTGTTTGAGTTTATTTATGTGGTGGATTACAATAATCAATTTCCATATGTTGAACCATCACTGCATCCCTGTGATGAAGCCTACTACTATTGAGGTGAATAATTTTTTGATGAGTTATTTAATTCAGTTTGTGGGGATTTTGTTCAGAATTTTTGCATATAAGTTTATTGGGGATATAGGTCTATAGTTTTCCTTTCTTCTTATAGCTCTGTCTGGTTTTGGTATCAGGGTGATGCTAACTTCATAGAACGAGTTGGGAAGTGTTACTTGTTCTAGAATTATGTGAAAAAAGGGTTGAGAAAAAGTGGTTTTAATTCTACCATGAAGGTCTCCATTGGAGAACTTTTTTGTATTTTCAGAGGACAGCAAGAACCATGGACAACTCAATTCTACCAATAAGACCTGAAATGATAGCTGACTCCCTGGAAGATGAACCACCTCTAACACATCATCTAGGGCTCAAGCAAAATCACAGAGGAAGTAGCAAGATGAGCAAGAGTGCTGCTTCCACAGAAAGCCTGACAACTTGCACAACATAATGGAGACAAAAACCAAAGATAATCAAAACATTCCAAAGTAGAAACCCAGTGACTCTTAAGAGCTCAACACTAAAGCACACTTAAACCTCACTCACCATGGTTCAGGGAACTTTTTGGAAGAGGGGGCAGAAAGATTGTAAGAGCCATGCTAGGGGGAAAATCCAGAGGCATCACCATGCCCCCCCCAAACAAATATCTGCTGCTCGCACTACACATAGCCCTGCATACCATGGAGCATTCTGCCAATCCCAGAGAGGAGGGCCCTAAGGGGCAGGGATAAGACAAACAGTGGTAACAACACAAGACTTGTACATACATAGTTTCTACTTATTTATAAAAAATACTACTTGGAGTAACAGATGGAACTGATCTCATGATAGAGTCAAATCAGATTAAGTGAGATGCTTTGGGTACTTTTAGAAAGAATTTAAAAATGTGTCAAACCAGGTAAAGAGACTGTCTTACAGCTGAACCCAGCATCCCAAAGCTTAATGACCCATGAATATTGGTTCAGCCCAAAGCCCCAAATTACAAGGTTCCAGAGTATAATCCACAGTAAATTTCATGGGATGCAAAATGAGTTATGCTGCTGTGGTCTGCATGTTTGTGTCCTACCAATATAATATACTTATATATTGAAATCTTATTGCCCAAGTTGATGGCATTAGGAGATGTTCCTTTGTAACTTGGTCAGGTCATAAGGGAAGAGCTTTAAAATGCTTTTATTAAAAATAGGCCCAAGGGACATCCCTCAACCTTTTTCCCATATGAGGACCCAGCAAGAAGATATTTTCTAAGAGCCATGAAGCAAATTTTACTGGTCACCAAAGTTGTCTTGATCTTAAATGTCCCATCCTCCAGAAGTTTGAGAATTATTTTTCTTGTTTATTAGTCAACCATTTTAAGGCACTTTTTATGGCAGCTTCAAAAGGCTATGACACATTCCCTTAGACACACCCCAGTATCACTTTTTTCTTAAGACATAATTACCTATTGCCTTCAAATTATTTATTTACTATTTAATAAAGTCACTGTGATTCACCATAGACTTGAAATGACACATCAATAGCTCTCAGTGTGGTCCCTTGATTAGGAATTGTCAGCATCACCAACAGTTACTATCTACTTCATGTCTACAAAGTAAGGACTCAGAACAAGACCTAGTAATCTGGGCTTCCAAAAACCTTCCAGGTGTTTGTGCTCCATTCAAAAGTTATCTTATTTTTGTCTTTTGCATCGCTGAAGATGGAACCCAGGGCACTGCATATCACCCTAAAGCCTTGAACCACTGGGTTACAAATGCAATCTCTCTATTAATGGGAAAGTAACACAAATAAAAAAATCACTGACGATCACTAAAAGAACTCAACATTGATTCTTCAGACTTAAAAAAAAATACTGAGAACTAACAGCAAATTTTAGAGGCCTTAGATATACACCGTGGAGCAGATTCTGAAACTAGACCTTCTGTGCATAAGAGGAGCCAGATTTAAATTTTTCTAGTCTATTCTAGAAAATTTTTCTAGAAAATTTTCTGTTCCTTTTAACAGACCAGGGACTCTCTTTGCGCTGTGTCATACCTAACCAAAACACCATGATATGAATAAAGAGACATTTTTCTTGGGTTTTCAGACTTGTTAATGATACATGCCTGCTGAAGCATTTTTTGATCCAAAACCCAAGTGAGATGTTGTCTGATATCTCCTGATTATCTTGTTACTTCTCAGAATGTCTATATAGTTCCCATTCTCTAATCTTTCATATAACAGCACAATTTTGTCTCTTTGATATCATTTGATTGCTTCATTGATTTCATCTCAGTGTCCCTGGATCTTCTAGGCAGATTCTAAGCTTTCCATGAAGAGTAGAGTGAGGCCTTCTTCATCTGTTTTCCTGACTGTGCTACCAGCACCATGCTATTTTTATATCTCAGTTTCTTGGATTGCCACCAGGTAAAGACCATGATCATTACAGGAAAAATTCCTTAGTGTTGTGATAGTTCTATGTCAAATTTCCCACTACCCTGTTTTTGGGGTTAGGCTTTGTGCTTGTCTTATGGACTTGCATCAATCTCAATTGTGTTTTCTGGGGTCACAACCTTGGAGACTAGTGCAACAGTATCGCTTCATAATAATATGTACTTAGTCATGTGATACATACTCAGTGATGTGAGTGCATGTTTGTATGTATGTATGGGGACATTAGTGTGTGTGAGCACATATGTGTGCATGTTAGTGTGGCAGCCAAAGCTTGATGTCAGACATGTTTCCCAATCTCTCTACCTTATGCTTTTGAGATGGGATCTCTCAGTGATCCCAAGTTCACTAATTCAGCTAGACTAGCTAGCCATAAGTTCTAGAGATCCTCCTATCCTCACCTCCCTAACACTGGGTTTACAGGTGCACACTGCTGTGCTTAGCTTTTATGTGGGTGTTGGACATTCTGAATGCATGCTCTCATGCTTCTGTAGCTATCTCCCTAGCCTTCTCCCCAAGCTGCATTTTGTCAGTTGTAAGAAATAGGAGTTTATTTCTGTAAAATGAGTTGAGTTCTAAAAGCAATGTGAAAACCCAGTTTAAAACAATGCCACTTTTACTTACCAGTAACCTTATGCAGCAAATGTAGTTAGCATTAGATTCATGCAGTGAATTATTGACTATGGCCTTCTTGGCTACAGCAGCAATCACATATTTTGTGACAGTGATACCATACCATACCTTAGGGGATACTTTTTATCAAAATAGAAAATGTTGATTTTGTCACCTTCTTTCACTTTAATCACCAGCTTCAGTATTTGCTTCATGTGAAATCATTGGATGTTTTTCCTTTTTCCTTTACACTTCTGTGGCTAAAGTTAGATTCTTTCATTTTTTGTTTGTTTTTGCTTTTGTTTTTGAGACAATACCTCACTTTGTAGACCAGGCTGGTCTTGAACTAATCATCTTGTCTCAGACTCCTGAGTGCTGAAAATAAAAGGCATATGCTACTATATGTCTGGGTTTTAGGTTGCCTTTTTAAGGAGTTCATGGAAGAGTGTATTAAAATACAAATTCTGTGGTCTCACTTTAAGTTATTTTTCTTACTTTCTCTAAAAGAACTCAGTTTTAAGAGTAACTCTCAGGCTGATGTCTAAGCTCAATATAAATATTACTCTTTATTTTCCAGCTGTATGCCATAGGTTCCTGAAACATAGGCATAAAACATAGACAATAAGGACCTAAAACAAATACAAACAAATAAAAAAAAAACATAAAACAAGTGGAGGCAAGTATTACATGGACATTGAGAAAAACAAAAGGAAACAGCCAGGTGAGGTGAAAGTATTTATATTTGACAAACATCTGATTCATATCTAGATTAAATTTCAAATTCATCTCATTCATAAAACACATCATAAAAGGTGTTTGACTACAGTAATATAAGTATAAAATATAAGTGTAATTTTACATACAAGCTAGTGGTAAACAGTATTACTTTTACAGTGTTTAGGTTTAAAGGGAGGGGCAAAATTTATCTGTGAATCAGAAAGAAATCACCTGGCACACTTCTGTTTATAAAGAGAAGCCAACACTGTTGTGGAAAATCTGGACCATACACGCAGAAGATAGCACTGAGCCTTTTCAAACTTCTCTGAAGTCTCCCTTTTTGGCCCTTCTTTTATGGTATAAGATCTGCCTCTTTGCCCTCCATAGATATGGCATCCCTAACCATTGTGAGTGCTGATTTAATTGCCACAATTAAAAAATACCCAGCAAGTACTGTAAGATAGAAGGCATCTGATTAGTACTGCCAGATATGGGCCTTTATTTTAGAAAGGATGACTCTCTGTGAGAGCAAACATCTGTTGCAGCATATAAAAATCTGTCCTTAAATGGATGATTCCTCCAACCTTCCCAAATGGTATTGTTGAACAAACATAACCTAATGATGGTTTGAAAAAGTCTGATTCCCCAAACACTGCAAATGTCTAACCACTTAAGACACCCAATCAAAATAAGTAAATTGGAAATATAAAATCAAGCGTAGTGCACACACACACTCACACTAGGAAGAATGAATCCAATATAAAAGATAACTGGTAGTAGTGAAAGAATAAGAGAAAAATATACTTATGACCTAAGAATGGAAATCATTATTAACAAAAACACAGATAAAGCATTCATAAAGTATTCCTTTAGTTTTCTCAGGAAAAAATATACATTTAAAATGTTGTGTGGAGTAAAATAGTACATTTGAAACTTAAATATATGACTTATAGAAACTAAAAGATTCAGTCTAAAAATATTCCAAAGTAAAAAGTGATTCCTTAATCAGAAAACTAAAATATTACTCATAGGATTAGGTGTAAAGAAAATACATGTGTATTATATTTTCTAACTTTAGTGATTTGCTAATTGACAAAATAAAATTATATAAATGTTGCCTTTAAATAAAATACAAGTGTACCCCATTAAGTTCTAGGAGGCACCAACTACTTTTCAAGTTTCCATGCATTCATACTTCATTACAGTCACACACATTTCAAAATCTTTTAACATTTGACTTCCTGCCAGTTTTGCCATACCCTATTGAGAGGGCTTTAACTATATCCTAATTAGTAAAGCTTTATTGAGAAATGCAATATTTCTTCCTCAGGACAGCAGTCCTGTTGTCAAGGTTTACTTTAATCTCACATGACCACAGAGCAAAGTGCTGTGTGTGCAGGAGATAGTCAGTCCCCCATGGCAGAGCTGTGCTGATGACAGGGATGTGTTTAGACATCTGCATATGCATCTGTCTCTAGCAATATTGTGTGACAAGATCTCCTAAATAGCATCTTCTTCAAATGATGCAAAGATGCCTCCACCCTCAACTCCAAATACCATTGTGACTGATGTCAGCTCTAGAAAATCCATACACCAGGGTACTATGGGCAACCAAAGCATATTTTGGCATCAATTACAAAACCAGACATGGAGTAGAACTTGTTTAAGGATAGAAAAGAATTGTGCAAATCAGTAACATGCATTTAATCAGAGACATGGTTTTGTTCATGCATTTATAGTTTCTTTAGTATGCTCTTCTGAGAAAACATTAGTCATTAAGGCATACTAATGTTCAATGCCATAGATAAAATTTTCCAAAATTTAATCTCATGAGTTAAGAATAATTAAGTGTACACATTTGGTTATGTTGTAATGGTTAGAAGAGTTACTCTAAAGTTGGAAAATAGCTCAGTTGGTAAGGTGCTTGTCATGCATGCTCGAGGAAATGAGTTCCAATCCCCAGAAATCATGTACTGGGCATGGTGGCAAATGCCTATAATTCCAGCACTCAGGAGGCAGAAACAACAGGATACCCATTGCTGGCTAGACTAGCTGAATAGATGATGTTGCAGTCAGCTTTCTTGTTGCTGCGCAGAAAGAACCCAAACAAAAGCGGCTTGTAGAGGAATGGGTTTATTTGGCTTACGGACTCGAGGGGAGACTCCATTCTGGCAGGGAAAACGATGGCATGAGCAGAGGGCTGGACATCACCTCCACCACAGCACTGCAAACAGCGGCAGGAAGGTGTGCCAAACACTGGCAAGGGGAAGCTGGCTTATAACCCCATAAGCCTGCCCCCAACAACACAGCTTCATCGAGGTTGTAAAACCCAAACTGCCATCAGCTGAGGATCGATCTATCAGAACACATTCAATTGTT
>PVHP010011757.1:0-11446 GCA_004024765.1 Zapus hudsonius
AAGAAAGAAAGCTATTAAACCATGAGAAGATATGGAGAAAACTAGCACGTGTACTAGTAAGAAGCCAAGATGAAAAAGAGACCTAGTCATGACTGGGACTGTGTGATGCTCTCAGAAAGGATCAGCCAGCAATGAAGAGGCAAAGCACACGGGCTTTTCAGGGTAGAAAAGCTACTCTGTGGACACAATGACAAAGCCATTACGGATACGTGTCACTATGTACCTGTCCAAGCCCAAAGAGTGGGCACCAAGAGTGAACCCTAATTTAAACTACAGTTTCTGGGTGGTGGCAGTGGGCCAGTGTATATCAACCAATAAATGTACTACTCTGCTCGGGGATGTCGATAACAGAAGCCATGTATGAGTGGGTAAATGAGAAATCTGGGTATCTTTCTCTCAATTTTATTATCAATATAAAACTACTCTAAAAATCTAAAATCTTTCCAAATGAATTCACATACAGTTATCTCACACACAGGTAAAGTGATGTGTTTACTGGTTAAATATACTATATATAGGTTGTAGAAATGGCTCAGTGGTTAAGGAATTTGCCTGCAAAGCCTAATGACCTGGGATTTGATTCCCCAGTACCCACGTAAAGCCAGACACGCAAAGTGTCGTGTGCAATCTGGAGCTCGTTTGCAGTGGCAGGAGGCCCTATGCATCCATTCTTTCACTCTTCCTCCTTCCCTCCCTCTTTCTCAAATAAATAAAAATATTTATAATATATGTGTACATATATATATATGTAAAACATTCATACAATAAAATATTAGGTAGCTGTATAACAATGCAGCTTTCTCTATACTGATACACAATATGCATAGTAAACCATTAGGCTGTTTAAAAAAAACAATACTTATACAACTCTACTTGAACATGCTTACATGTTCATGAACTATCCACAGAAAGTCACAGAAGACACAGGTGAGCTAAAACCAAGGGTCTGGCTCTGTAGAAAGCAGGAGGGCTAGAGAACACTCTGGGGGCTAATAAGACTCAGAAAGCATGCAGACTCAGAAGCAGGATTTCCCAACAGACAATGACCGACATTTGCAGTAAGACAATTCTTTCTTGCAGGGATTCTCCTGTGTGTTTTAGGCTGTCTAGCACAGCATCCCTGGCCTCAACCCACTAGAGGTAGAAAGCACTCTCCTCGAATACCTAGTTGCTGACTGCCAAAGATGCCCTGTGAGGTCAAATTGCTCCTAGCAGAGAAGCACCACTCAAGAGCAACCATGTGACAGTTAACCTACAAAAATCCTGACACTACAACCAACTGACAACAAATCCAATAGATACCATATGGATTTCAACACAATGCTCTATACATTCCTTAGAGCTACCTATGACTGTCACACACTAATCACTTTCTCAAGCTATTATTCAAATTCTTTTTCATATCAAAACTACCATTTGTAAACATCTATTTCATCACAAATGTTTCCATTCTGCATTTGATAAATACAAATGGTGAGAGCTAAGTAGCAAAGCTAGATGAATGGATGTTCATCAGTACATACAATACACCTGCTCCTCCTCTGGTGGGCTTCCCAGTTAGGTGGGACCCCTGGACCCACGTAGCTGCAACACAGATCAAGTCCAGCCTTCTCCCTTCCTCCCTCTCACCCCTCCACCCCTGCCAAAAACAACTGATTTCTAGACCCATGACCTTGAAAGCATGGTTATCAAGGGGTGTTCATGGCAGAAACCACGCAAGTGTGGAAAGAGGGGTAAATGGGAAATCTCTGGGTGGGCCTTCCTCTCAACTTTGCTGTGAACATAAATTACTCAAAAAAAAAAAACTAAAATCTTTAAAATGGATAAACAAGGCTGGAGAGGTTGCTCAGTGGTTAAGGCTCTTGTGTGCAAAGTCTGAAAGCTGGGTTCAATCCCCCAGTAAATCCCCCATGTAAAGCCAGACTCACAATGTAGAGCATGTGTCTGGAGTTTATTTGCAGCAGCAAGAAGCCTGGCCACACCCATTCTCATTTTCTCTCTCCCCTTCCTACTCAACCCCTTGCAAATAAATAAATAAAAATATAACAAAAGTGTACAAATGCACAGACAGCCTCACACAGGGTGATGCCCAGGAAGGCAGTTGTACCACAGAAACCTAAGACAATTCAACTTTTAGGAAGATAATATAATTGTTAACATAAAAACGCAATTATTAGCAATATACTAATGTTTCTTCCCACAGTTCCTAATGACCACGCAAAGAGTCAGATGTCATCCTCACAGCATGAAAAGGCGTCTCCCTGGATTTCAATGATATTACAAAGAGAAGGATTAGTTACAAAGCCAAGAGAGGCTTTAACTAGATTGTACAAATCACAGTTTTATTAAGTCTAAAGCCATTTCTAATATACCACAATGACTAGGGAGAAAAACAGTCAAGACACTCAACAGGCTTGAATATTTTTCAAACAAAGAGCTACATTCTTGGAGATTCTCTTGTGTCTTTTCTTTTTCCAAAGCCAGAGATGTAGTAATGCCCTGGCCACCTTGGCTTCACACTCTGAAGTCACTGGTCCCTTCCATGCTGCTGGAGTTGGAAGTTCTGGATTTCATCTTCATGAAACCATGCTCTTCACGTGCTAGTTTGATGCAGGTTACCTGCGCTTAGCTCTCAGAAGGCTGGCTTTCCTTTGCAGAGGAAAACTCCTGTGACCTCACTCTGCAATAAATATACCTGTGAGTTGCTACGGAAGACGCTTGAAAGTGTCAGCGGCGGAAAAAAAAGAAACTCACCATTCTAACTACTTCAGGGTAAGTCTGCTCTGTCAGACAGCCTCTGCTTATTGTAATGTAGTCCACCAGTTCATTAAGAGTGGAGCGCTTGTATTCTTTCATTTTAAGATCAGATAGCGTGTCCATGAAGTCAAAAATGACACAGCACTGCTGAAGTTTCTTTAGGAACAGTTCAGGCTGCTCTGAGGTTGGAACGTCTAAGAAAAAAAAAGGAAATGGTGTAAGTCTGTCATCAATTTCTAGGCAACAGGAATTCTCTGTGAAAGTTACTTCAAAAGCAAGACAATCTTGTTCTTGTTAGCATTACACATGGGCAGGACCCCACCACAGCCACAACTTCAGAGACCAGTCCAGAAGCTGCAATGTACCAACAAAACTCCAACCAAAGACTAAAATCCCAGGAGCCACCTGAAGGTTGGAACAAATTTTAACCAAAAAGACCCCAATGCCAATACCCTTAAACACTGAGAAAGGTCAAACTTTTCCTTATGAGGTGAAGCCAAACATTTTCGCTGTTGGTTTAAATTAGTTTTACTAAAAAAAAAAAAAAAAAATCAAGGCAGAAATGTCAGTCTATTCATTTTAATTTCACGCTGACATCCTTGGTATTTAAAGCAATTGCTGTGTGTGCTTATGATTTCTGTTTGTTTAGGTTTGATTTCCATGAAGTTTCTTTCTCAAAGAAACTTGAAAACCCAACAAAATGAAGCAATACCAACTCCGTCAGCGAGCACACCAGGAGAGGGAAGGTGAGAACAAGGTTCACTCGGATCTGCCTGATCTTCTGAGCCATCTTCATCCCTTACACCATGACCATGACCATCCTTACTAATAAATTCTCAGAACAGACATCTGTTCTCTTTCAAACAAACAGCAAGTCAGACATCTGGCTTGGTGTTATTTCTAAAAATGGTGGAGAAACTTGAGGTTAAAATTCTCAAGCTAGAAAGGAGCTTGATCTAGAGTTGGACGTGAATCAGAACTGCTAGGCTATAGACAGCCCCTTCCTCTCCCATCTTCTTTCTACTGTTTTATATTCCACACCCCCGAACTGGAGCTTCCTGTGACAGACGATGAAATTATGAGCAAGGCAGACTCGGGCTGCCTTCATTCACGGCTGCCTTCATTCACAGCAATTGACCCACTAATGCTCAGAATGCACTTAGAAGCAGATGACATTTTTATTGTCCACTTTACAGAAAGAAGTTGGAGACAATCATTGAGATCCCACAATGAATGAGTTAAGGAGTTGGCCGTGTGCCTGGGTCTCTAACCACACTCCCACGTTCCCTTTGCACTACTCAAGAAGGACTTTAGCAATGGCTAAGCAGTCAGTCTCAACCCCCTCAGATGCCAGCCTTCCAGCAAATGCTGGAAGCAAATGCCTCCTGCTCTCTAGAGGGGAGTGCAACAGTACACCCACCCTTTGAAAGCCAGGAGTCACAACAGAAAAGGTAGGGCCGGTCTCCTACACACAAGACAACAGCCCTCCTCATACCCCACAACCCGAGTGCCAGCCCAGTTACCAGGACCTCACAGTTCATTCCTCCCTGACACAGCTAGGACAAGCTTTGTTGAATGGACATCTCTGCTATGCATTAGGGAACAGGAAGTGAGTGATACGCTTGATGGCATATACATCATCACTGCTACTTTCAGCAAAAACAAGTTGTAAATTTAGAAATTATTAACCAGTGAGTCCCATCATCCTGAAAGGTTCCCAAAGGATTTAAGTTAAGGCATGATACACGCCTTACTTAGCTCTTAAATTTAATCAGTTAGAAAGCACTAGCTTTAGACCATAATAACTAAGTATAGTTGAAGCAAGCTTTCTCTTGAAGTGCTACTTGGTTAAGGTATTTAAATAAGCACACAAAAACTCAGTAAGTGCTTCAGAACATGATTGCAGTTTTAACCAATGTCAAATTCTAGGTGGCAAGGCCATCACACTAATGACTGAGGTCTACAACAGACCCCTTACCATTCCTTGAAGCTGAATGGAGTGCTGATGCTGCAAAGGGAGTGAGAAAAAGCTCATTAACGCAACATTAGTGAAAAGTTATATTCTTCAGGGGAATTTCAATTAATCCAATTTTTGAAACCAGGTATTAAAAAGCCTAAAAACCAGACTCTGCACATAGAGGCCCCATTAAAGTACATGGCTTTTAAAAAGGCAACCATCATTTAAGAAGAAGCAACAGGTATGGTCACTCAAGAGATTCATGTGTTTAACAATTCAAAAAATCCAGGCAGTTAATATTTAGAACATTTTAAATGTTAGATAGTTGGAATTTATCCTTTATTCTTGTAAATTGATAAAATCATAGACAAATGTTAAGCATGCTATCGCCCTGCTAGACAGGCTAATAATAATGTTCTGTGGACACATATTGGGTTCCAGTCTAAGCACTTAGATACATTATATCTCATTTAATCCCTAAAGCAACCATCACAGTAGGTACTATTTGCAATGCAATAGATGAGTAAACCAAGAACTCTAACTGGCCCAGAACCACACAGCTTAAGCAGTAGAGACAAGACCAGGCCCAGGCAGTCTGGCTCCAGAGCCTGTATTGTCCAAGCACCATTCAGAGGTGCAGCATTCCTACAAGGGCAGAGGAAGGGAGTAGAAGAAGGAAGAGGAGACAGAAATCACAAATTTACCCCCAATAAGCATCCACTGATAAAGTATCATTCTGAAACCTTCTTTACTCCCTCCACCCACCACTCAGATCAAAAGGTAATGCTTAACCCTAATCACAGACTAAACTCTTCTAAGATAGCCTCCCTTCATTGAAGACCTCAAGTAGTCAAGTCCAATTTAAAGACCAGAGGGATTCTCTTAAAACAGGAGAGTCATTTATAGTAACAACTAAAAACTTGTTCTTTAGTCACACTGAAGTTTGAGCTATCAAATTAGTTCAAGAGCCAGGTGGGGCATGGTGACACACACCTATAGTTCTGGCTATCAGAAAAACTGGGGTAGGAGGATTACCTATACCCAAACATTCAAGATAGCCTGTGTTACATAGCAAGACACTGTTTCTCAATAAATAAATAAATAAGGATTAAATAAGTAAATAAAATGAAATGAAATAAAATAAAGTAAAATAGAGCTGGAGAGATGGCTCAGCAGTTAAATGCACTTTCTTCCAAAGCCTGATGGCCCAAGTTCAATCGCCCAGTGCCCACATAAAGTGGTGTATGCATCTGAAGAGCAGTAGCAGGAGGCCCTGATATACCCATATTCATTCATTCTATCTCTCTCTCTAAAATAAAGAAATATTTTTAAAAATTAAAAAGGTGGGGCTGGGGAGGCTTAGCAGTTAAGGCACTTGCTTTCAAGTCTAATGGCCAAAGTTCAAATCCCTAGTACCCATGTAAAGTCAGATGCACGAGGTGGTACATACATCTGGAGTTCATTTGCAGTGGCAAGAGGCCCTGACGTGCCCATTCTCGTTCATATTCTTCCCGTCTCTGCTTGCAAATAATAATAAATTTTTTAAAAGATGAATAAAATACGGTTCAGGTGAGGTGCTCGTTCTGTATTGGGGGGACTGTTCCTCCAAAGCTATGCTGCTCCCCAGCTCCCATGTCTAATGTCTCCAATCCACTAGCTAGTCCAGAAGGTTTTAACAAAAAAGAAAAATTTAGCATATGAGGCCAGTCAGAAGCTGGTATACTCTTTCAAAAAAAAAAAAAAAAAAAAAAGCTGGGCATGGTAGCATACACCTTTAAATCTCAGCACTCAGGAGGTAGAGGTAGGAGGATCGCTGTGAGTTCGAGGCCAGCCTGAGACTACAGAGTGAATTCCAGGTCAGCCTGGGCTGGAGCCAGACCCTACCTCAAAAGAACAAAAAATTAAATTAAATTTAAAAAAAATGTTTATAAAAAGAATTGGTGGCGCAGGCCTTTAATCCCCAGCACACTATATCTTAACACACCTGTGGTATCTAAAACCTCAAAACACTAGAGAATTCCCCTTTTTAAAGGAAATCTTGGTCTTGACTCTGAGTTAGGATAGCCAGAATGTTTTCCACTTAAAAAAAAAAAAGTAATCAGCTGGGTGTGATGGTACATACCTAATCCCAGCACTCTGGGAGGCAAAGGTAGGAGGATCACTGTGAGTTCAAGGCCACCTCTGAATGCCAGGTCAGCTGGGGCTGAAAAGAGGTTCTACCAGGAAAAGCAAAAAAAAAGAATTATGTACCTTTGACCTGCAAAAGCCATCCTGCCCCTGGGAAAGGAAAACCCCATAAATGACAAAAAGAAGCTATCATACAACTAAGTACATTCTACCCATAATGTGTTAAATAACACTAGCTACCTACCTCCCATGCCCCTACCTCCCATGCCCAAGTCACTTCTGAAGCAACTTAAAGAAAAAAAATTAGATGTTTAGAAATGAATGCAAATTAGGAAAAATTAAAGATGATCTTAGACTCTGAGCAACCAGGCTGTGTTACTACTATCCTCTCTGTTCTGATGGAAACCTCTGGCCTACAAAAGCATCCTGCTCCCATGAGAGGAAATCCACAGAATCATAACCATAAATAATGAGGAACTGATAAGTGGTTGTATAATGCCATGAAGGTCATTAGCACAGTGATTCATCCATCTAATGCCAGCATGTTCTGAAGAGGGGACAATAGTAGATCCAGTTACTACAGCTTGGGAAGATCCCATCAGGTTAGATTCCATCAATCTGAAAGAACCCTAAAATTAATTCTCCAGGGCCTGGGGAGATGGCTCAGTAGTTCTAGGTGCTTGCTTATAAAGCCTGTCAACCTGGGTTCAATTCCCCAGTACCCAAGTAAAGCCAGATGCACAAAGTGGTGCATGCGTTTGAAGTTCGTTTGCAAGAGGCCTTGGCTTGCCTCTTCATATTTTTCCCTCTCTGTCTCTCTGTCTCTCTGTCTCTCTCTCTCTCTCTGTCTCTCTCTCTGTCTCTCTCTCTCATGCACACCCAAATGAAAATCTGAAATAAAATTAATTCATCTCAGAATGTTAGTCATATCGGCAAATGTATCAGCCACAGAATAAAGGCATCTATCCCTGTGTTTAGCAGCTAAAATGTATGTCACAAGAGGGCAAATTACTTTCATAAAAATGTTTATTTGTTTTGTTTTTCTTGAAACAGGCTTTTACTCTATAGTCCATGTTGGCCTGAAACTCATTATACGGGCTGAGACTAACCTCAAACTTGGGGTAAACCTCCTGCCTCTGTCACCTGAATCCTAGGATTAATGTGCATGAGCCACTATGCCCAGCTGAAAAATTTTTTTGATATTTTATTTATATGTACGCTATTCAAATGTATAAGGAATAACAGTAAATAAATAGTTCAATAAAATGTATGTCCCAATGAACAATATTTGCAGCACTCAATGAATGTTTGTAAATCCTATCTACAACGTTTCTGTTCAAAAGATCTACAAGAACAGTTAGGAAGAGAGTACCACAGGGAAAGTGATTGCTGTGTAAGCCTGAGGACCGGATTCAAGCCCAGGACCCAGGTAAAAGGATGGGCGTGGTAGCATGCATCTCTATCTCTAAGGAGGCGCACACAGGAGGATCCCTAGCGCTTACTGACTAGCTAGTCTAGCTTAATCGGTGAGGTTCAAGATACCCAATGTCAACCTCTAGCCTCCCGGTGCACACATACATACCCACATGCACTCAGACAACTATGGACATACATACATGCATGCATATCACATAAGCCAAAAAACATCTAAAATAAAACTCATCCAAATTAACACTGACTTTTCAGTTAAAAATCTTGTGGTTCAAGATGAGCTCACTTTTGAAACTTGGCTCCGTTGGTACTGGGCAAAGGAAAAACAGGCACCGTAATATAATCTTGGATGCCCTCTACCCTATTCCCTGCACTTTGCCTTAAAATGTACAAACCCTTAACCACATATGGTATGGGTCTCTCTCAGCCAACCTTTCACAGTCCTCAACAAAAATCAGTGAGAATTATCATATAGCTTGTGAGTCTCTCTTTAGAGAAATCTGGGAATAATGCCTCCGTTCTAAAGAGACGCTTGTTTTGTTCGGGGGTTTGTTTGTTTGTTTGTTTGTTTGTTTGTTTGTTTGTTTTGGTTTTTCGAGGTAGGGTCTCACTCTAGCCCAAGGCTGACCTGGAATTCACTATGTAGTCTCAGGGTGGCCTCAAACTCACAGCGATCCTCCTACCTCTGCCTCCGGAGTGCTGGGATTAAAGGCGTGCGCCACCATGCCAGGCTCTAAGGAAATGCTTTATATAAAATATAAAATATTAAGCCCTGAAATTCTAAAGCAAAAATATACTAGAGGATTAGGAGATAGCTCAGTCAATAAATTAAGTGTATATGCCTTGCAAGCATGAGGAACTGAGTTCAAGGCCCCAGAACCCATGTTAAAGTGCTGGGTTAGTGTGTGCCTATTATCCCAGTGCTGGAGAAGCAGGGACAGATCGATCCCTGGGGCTCACCTGCCAGTCAGTCAAGCCTATTTGGCTAGCTGGCCAATATGTATGTGTACACACAAACACACACACACACACACACACACTTGTGTACATGAAGAAATGCCCAACTGTCCCTGGGGGTCTGTCCAAATCATTATCACCAATGTTACTTCAAACACAGACATAGGTAACATGTATTTAGAAAACCTAAAAAGAATCTTTTTTACTAGTAAGCTCTGCTTCCATTAGGAATCGTTTTTGACAATAAATCACATACACAGCCAACAATATATCATCAAAACAAGAAGACAACTATAAATCTTTATTATGAATCAATAAAATTAGGCCACATGACCTAGAAACTGAATTCAAATGTAAAATGATTGTGCAAGACACTTCACTGTACTAACCAAGGGAATATCTAACAAAAACCAATTTGGTAACTAAAGTACCAAATTCTTCGCCATCCAATGGCTTTATACTGTATTCAAATTAGAAGGTTCACGCCTGTCTGCTGTTGATGGTGCTGGTGATGAGCCACACACCTCCACTGCTAACCAGCTGTGTGCTATGAACAGTGCTCCAGATGTGTGGTGTGGCCAGGGCTGCAACTCTTCTTTCATCCCCTTCCACCTTTGAAATTCTCTTTTTATTTAAAGCCGGCAATAAAAACTTTCCATTTCCAAGCTAAGGACAGTCCCTGGAAACATCTATAAGTGAAAGCATTCCTTCTTGGCCTTGGTTATGAAAACTGAATGCAGAGGAGGCTGCTTTTAGAACTCTTGCCAATCACATCTTATAGGTTCAAAACATATCTCAGAATGGCTAAGTGTAGTAGCATCAAAGCCTAAGACCAAGTGCATCAACTACCCAACACCCCCCCCCAAAAAAAAAAAGAAAAGAAAAAGAAAACCTGAAAGACAGTCTGGGAAGACAGCTCAGTGTCTAAAGGCACTTGCTTGAAAAGTCCATCAATCAGCCTGGGTTCAGTTCTGTGAGTTTGAGGCCAGCCTGAGACCACAGACTGAGTTCCAGGTCAGCCTGGGCTAGTTCTTCCCAGGTGAGTAGCCAGTGTGCATTTGTTATTACTCTTTCGTGCGTGCAGCTTCTCCCTTCTCCAAAGCTAGCCACTAGCATGACAGCACACTAGTGAGGTCTAAGCAGGAAAATCACATGATTCAGGGCTTTGTGTAATTCTGACATCAAATTCCAATCAGAATGCACACAGTGAGAAGACATGTAGGCACAAGTCTGTGTTCACACACACACACACACACACACACACACACACACACACACACACACACATCTGACAAATATTTTTGTTTCTAGCACTTTATTAGCTTCCTTCATGCTTTATCTCCTTAATGCCAAGGCAGTCATTGAAGCCTGTCAGCACAAGAAATGAAGTATTTAAATTCATCAACCCCTAATTATAGGTGTAAATTCCTTTCCTGCTAACAACTCACCACAGGGCAGAAGCCACCAAACCCTGACTCACAGGGTCAAAGCCTCGCTATGAATTCATTTCCTGGGGCCGATTTCCAGGATTGGAGGCAGCAGCAGTAGCAGCAGCACAGGAATGGATCTTTTGCACATGAGGAATTCCAAAAAAGGGCTTCAAGACTTACCCAGCATTCTACAAAAGCCGTGTCAGTGGTTCCCTTCTTTTGAGAGATGGAACCCTCAAAATTCCCCCCAAACAAAGGCAGCTTGCAACCTTGTTTTTCATGTAAAGTATGGTCTATTGTGCTATGTTTTCATAAAAAGAACTTTTTGGGGGCTGGAGAGATGACTCAGCAGCTAAAGGTGCTTGCTAGCAAAACCTGACAGCCCAGGGTTCAATTCCCCAGGACCCACAACACAAAGTGGCACATGTGTCTGGAGTTAGTTGCAGTGGCGGGAGGTCCTGGTGCATCCATATTTTCTTCTCTCTCTCTCTCTCTCTCTCTCTCTCTCTCTCTCTCTCTCTCTCTCTCTCTCTGTCTCCCTGCTTACTAATAAATATCTTAAAAATTTTTAAATACAACGTATTTCTAGAAACATTAGAGTTTGATATTTTTTTAGTCATATCAAACACAAAAAGCTATTTGAGCATATAAGTAATGCTAATTTGTTTTCACTTTTGTACTTGGCTTTTAGGACAGCAGTAAACTGTAAAACAATAACTTGGTTATAAAAGAATTTTTAAAAATTTTTTTTAAAAATTTGGGTGTGTGTGAGTGAAGTTCAATTTTT
>PVHP010011757.1:11546-44500 GCA_004024765.1 Zapus hudsonius
TTTTTTTAGTCATATCAAACACAAAAAGCTATTTGAGCATATAAGTAATGCTAATTTGTTTTCACTTTTGTACTTGGCTTTTAGGACAGCAGTAAACTGTAAAACAATAACTTGGTTATAAAAGAATTTTTAAAAATTTTTTTTAAAAATTTGGGGGTGTGTGAGTGAAGTTCAATTTTTCAGCTAAATTCAGAAGTACAAGCAGCATGGTGGTGCACGCCTTTAATCCTAGCACTCGGAGGCAGAGGTAGGAGGATCTCCATGAGTTCAAGGCCACCCTGAGACTACATAATGAATTCCAGGTCAGCCTGGACTAGAGCGAGACCCTACCTCGAAAAACCAAAAAAAAAAAAAGTACAAGCAGCAAAAGTCTTTGAATATTACTTTTATACTTATGCCACAATTACAAAAAAAAAAAAAACCCTGACAGAATTAACGGTTTTCAGGAAACAACTTTCAGTTACATGACCCCCACAACATCACAACATCAAAGGGCACATGTGTACATTATTTCCAGCCATTCCTCCTGCGTGGTCTCAGTGCTCTCCACGTGTTTTGAGGCTTGAACATCAATATGAGCCATTCCAGAAAGAGATGAACTTGTGCTAATGGGATGGATGGGTTGATGATGACATAGATGATAGACAAATAGATGATTGATAGATAAGTCTTCAACATCAATTAAGTTCACTGCTAATTCATAACTTATAATTCATACTACTCAGAGACACCATTAACCTTTAAAAAAAGATTTAAAATCTAAAAACAAGTCAATCTAATGCTGCAATGCCAGCTTAGAGATGCTATTTCTGAAACTAAGTTGGGAGTTTTAAAAACGAGGCCATAAGCTCTTGAGAGTGGCACAGGCCTGAGCAGAGTAGAATGGCCTCTAATCCCAAAAGTAACAAAGAGTGTGCAATTATAACTATAATCATAATCTGGGCAATAAAGCCCAATGGCAGCATGTAATACAGGGCCCTGATTATGGAGCTACCCCGTGCTTTATCCAAATGCCATTACTTAATATAAATTAAATAGAAATAGAAGTCCATATATGAATTAAGGAAATGTAAAATTCAAATTTTAAATATACTAAGGTCAGGCATGGTGGCACACACCTTTAATCACAGCACTCAGGAGGCAGAGGTAGGAAGTTTGAGGCCAGCCTGAGACTATACAGTGAATTACAGGTCAGCATGGGCTGGAGTGAGACCCTTTGAAAGCCAAAAATAAGAGAAAGAAAAAAAGAAAAATATATCATACTAAGAGAAATTATAACATTTGAAAGAATTATTTTCCAGAATGTACAAAACCAGGATTGATGGAAAGGCATGATGGTGCTGTAAGCCTTAATACCAGCACTCAGGAGACTGAGGTAGGAGGATCACTGTGACTTCAAGGCCAGACACAGCTACAGAGTATTTCCAGGACAGCCTGAGCTAGAATGAGCCCCTAAATCAGGAAAAATTATTGTTCAAATCTAAAAGAGAGACTTAAATGTGTGTACTTAAACATGTATGTAGACAGGTATCATAAATATGAGTGTATCACTCCAAAATTTGGAGAATACAAAAATAAAATTATATTTTATTTATTTATTTGTGTGTGAGAGAGAGCAAGAAAGCGAGAGAGAGTGAGAGAGAGAGGGGGGGGAGTACACAGGCACACCAGAGACTCTTGCAGCTGTGTTAAACTTTCCACAGGTCATGGAGACCTGAAGCCATGTAAACAACTGGGAGTGGCTGCCCATGGCTGCGTCTAGGATGGTGCGAGGAGGAATGGGACATAGGACCAGAGAATTACTGGGATTCACTGACAGAAAGAAGCTCCGGGTTCAAGAAGAGACCCCTGGCCATGAGTAGTAGGGGAGAGAGAGTCTAAGCCTGTGAATAATTGATCAGTCTGAAAACCCCTAGTAACAGCCACCGGTTCCTTCCCTTACTGAGCTGTTAACCAAAGTGACCCATGAGGCTCCAAAAATAAGACAGAATTCTGTCAAGCTCTTGAATGACCTCCCACCTCCCTAGGCCTGAGGCAAAACCCTGTTGCTGAAGAAATCACAGAATGCCATAGATCAGTATCGAGAGACCCT
The DNA here is from genome assembly GCA_004024765.1 of Zapus hudsonius. Classification (NCBI taxonomy): domain Eukaryota; kingdom Metazoa; phylum Chordata; class Mammalia; order Rodentia; family Dipodidae; genus Zapus; species Zapus hudsonius. Next base: position 13,639 of record PVHP010011757.1, read on the forward strand.
TCAAGGTCCGGAATGGTATCCAGCCCCCAAATGGTAGTTAATGCAGTGCTAGAAGGCACTACACAAGCTGCCAGGGGGAGCTGATCAATGACGCTGGAGTAAACAGATCACAGGCATGAAACACAGACTACAGCCATGAGTAGGCTGACCACACCTCCTACTGGGAGAGAACAGCGAACCAAGAAAGGAGCACTTGTGCAATGGAGGAGCCTGGGCCTGGGGGAGACAATCAACAGCTTTTAAATTCGGCCAAATATTCCACTCAGTGAGGGGAAGCCCATGACTGGAACTGGGGAATCAGTGCGATAAGCACCGGATCCCATACTCTTGGGCTCAAAAGAAAAGATGCACTATGGGACCGATTGATGGGGAGGCTACTAAAAATAGAAGCTAGGTAATCCAGAATTGTGTATATTTGCTAACCTAGACTGACCTCACACTCCGATGGAGATTGTGTTTGTATTTTTCAGGATGCAGCGAGAGAGTTGTGGCCCATCTAACCCTACCAACCGACTGTAGGCCGATAGCAGAGATTCTCGCAAGAGATGAGCCACCACAGTCATACCGTGGAGGATCCATATGAAGCCCAACAGAGAATGACGGGATGAACAAGGGACCCACAACCACAGCCATTCAATCAACACAGGATAAGCCAGGGTAACAGAAACCAACAATTTTCAACACAAAGCCCCCTAAGTGCACAACATTAAAGCAGCCTTAATACTCACCCACCACGACTCAGGGAACTGAGCGGAAGAGGGGGCGGAAAGATTGTGAGAGCCGTGGTGGGGGAGACTATCCAGAGGCATGGCACCCCTCAGTAACAACACACTTGGGCCAAGAGGACCGGGCTGAGTACTAAGCTATCCATGGTCCCCTGCTACAAGGACTGATCCAGATGACCCACGGAGGAGGATATCCAGCTGATTGGGGATGGGGGGGGGATTGGGGAACTGGGGATAACAACTCATTGTTTGCCCACTAAATAATGTAACTCATTATGGTCAATTAATATATATATTAAAATAAAAAAATAAAAAAAGAAGAGAACCCTGTCCCAAGGAAATGCAGGGATGAATGACAAGAGAAGGACACCAGACATTCTCCTGTGGCCTCTGCATGCAAGCACATCTGCACACAGGTGCACACGTGTCACAGCACACCACATCACACATAGAATCTATTCGGATATGCAAAGACAATTTTAAAGCCTGCTGGGGATGACTGGGGCAGGGGAGAAACAGTTAAGGGTTCAGATGAATTAGACTGTGCAGGGTGACTGGGAACCTGGGAAACTCCCAGATGGCTAGGGTCACCCTCTGGGCCACGCATGCCCCCAATGTGAAATCCGAAGGCTTGGTTACTTTGTAGGCGCCACCAAATAACTGAAAGGCGATTTTGGCCAGTGCGGTGTGGCAGTTAACAAAACAGGGGTGGGCTGCAGAGATGGCTCGGTGGTTCAGGGCACTTGCTTGTAATCAGGTGTGACAGGATGACTGCCTGCATTCCAGAGTCATTCAGTTAACTAAACCATGAATGGAGCGAATGAAAAGACTGCACTGAAGCATGCCTGGAACACAGTACATAATAAACGTTAGCTGAACTCAGCACCCTCTACAGAGTCTAACAGAACTGTCAGTGACAGCTTGAGGATCCTGAGGTAACACACTGGACCTAGACTGTAGAAGAGGTTCCATGTCACCTTTTACTTAGAATGTAGCTCATTGGTAAGGTGTTTGCATGCATAAAGACCTAAATGTAATCTCTGGCACTCTAAATATGAGGCTGGAGAGATGGCCCAGAGGTTAGGGTGCTTTCCTAAAGCCTAATGACCCAGGGTTCGATTCCCCAGTGCCCACATAAGCCAGATACACAAAGTGGCGTGTGCATCTGGAGTTTGGTTGCAGTGGCAGGAGGCCCTGGTGTGCCTATTCTGTCTCTCTTCCATCTCTCTCTGCTTGCAAATAAATATTTTTTCTTAAATAATAATAATAAACACACCAACTTATAAATTGCTGGTTTATATACTGTTTTCTCCCCCCCCCCCAAGGTAGGGTCTCGTTCTAGCCCAGGCTGACCTGGAATTCACTATGCAGTCTCAGGCTGGCCTCGACCTCACAGTGATCCCCCTACCTCTGCCTCCCAAGTGCTGGGAATAAAGGTGTGTGCCTCACCAGGCCTACCCCTTCCTTTTGTCATGTGGTTAGTAAATGAGCTTGACCTATTAACATCCCCGAGATTCCTTGAAAATAAGGTGGTACTTTGGTTAGAAGCAAGGTGAAGTCACTGACTCAATATGAGAAAGCTGTCAGGCGGAGAGTTAGCATTCAAGTGAGCCAACAGCGGAACAGCCAAGCCTGGAGCCGAGTAGGAAAAACCAAGACCAGACACACAGCATTCTTTCTACATATCCGCAAAGCTTCCTTCCATACAGTCAGGTTTATGCAGCGTGTGTGAAGGAAACAAGCTAGCACTGTTTGACAGTTATGCCCTTGACTGTAAATTTTAAATTAATATCAGTACTCACAGATGTTACTACCTAATGCTAGCCAAAAGGAGTAATAATTTACACTTAAAAAGTTATTTATAACAACACTTCCAAAACAAACCTTATTGACCTCCCAACTAAAATAACATAGACTACAGAACCACTTCAAAGTACTCTGGAAACCTTTTTTCTTTTCACATACTCTGTTATTTAAAGACTCAAGGTCTTAGCTATAAACTTTATATAAACTTTAAAAGCTTCCAACAAGGTTTCAGGCTAAACTGGAGGGAATATGGCAGGCAGTTTCAACCTTCCCTGAATAAGGATTTGTTTAGAATCTACCACACTTAACTGAATTCATCATTCATTCAGTTATTTATCCCACAAATATCAACGCTTCTTATGTACCAGACACAACTCTAGACTTTTAAATGCAGAACAAAGCAAAATCAGTGTCATTGCCTTTATGAAGCTTACAGATAAAAAGAGGAAAAAAATAACTAATTAAGTGGTCACATCAATAAACATAAATGTAGAGTGGTACAGAGTATTAAAAGAGTATTACTACAGAGGAAGAAAAATGATACCTACTATCAAAAAACGAAATAGCTGGTGGGAAGAAAATTAGCATATTTAAATTAAGTAAAAATGCAGTGGGGCAGGTGGTGCATGTAGGAGGATCTCCTTGAGTTCAAAGTCACCCTGAGACTACCTACTGAATTCCAGGTCAACCTGGGCTTGAGAGAGTCCCTACCTCAAAAAAAAAAACTTAAAAAATAATAGATTTAAAATAAAAAAAAAAAAGACAGGCAGGTGTGGTGGCGCATGCCTTTAATCCCAGCATTTGGCATGAAAATTCTTTCCTCAACATTTCTTTGAAAAATATATATTTATCACAAATAACTAGAAACTACAAAACAATGAACTTGTCCACTTCATTCTCTTAACTCCCACCTCCAATTCAACAAGCTCACAAATGTTTCCCCTGCAATCACATTCTCACTGAAAGAAAGATCCAAGGAGCTATGGAAATGGCTCAGGGGGCAGAAGTGCTTGCTATGTAAGCATCACAGCCCGAGCTCAGATCCCCAGACACGAGAAGGAACATCTGCAATCTGGACCCTCCAACAGTTAGATGGATGGGAGGTGGAGACAGAGTCTCTTGCAGAGGTGAACAACAGAAACACAGCCTCAAACAAGGTGTAAAGTGAAGACAGTATCCTCTCATCTCCACCCATGAAGAAACAGATATTTTTGCATGTGTGGTGTGTAGTGTGCATGCGTGTTCCTGTGAGTTAGCACAGGGAGGCCAAGGGTTGAATTCTGGTATCTTCCTCAACCAGTCATCATCTTAGAGATAGAGGTCTTCAATCAAATAGAGCTCACCAATTTGAGCATACTAGCTGGCCAGCCAGCCCAGGGATCCCCTTATCTCCACCTCCCCACCTGGGGTAACAGGTGCATGCCGCAACACCTGCCTTTGACTGGGGTCCTCACACTTGCTCAGCAAGCACTTTCCCAGCCCCAAGAAACACAGTTATACTGCTTGAAAACTTATTAGTGACAGTAACAAAATGCCTTCTCCAATGGCCTAATTTGGACAAAAGGTAAATTATTTGGAACCCATTCTTTCTAACATCATAAAGGAAGCCTTACTTGTTATTATCAGAAGATGGATTTAAAAGCACCTTGATAAAAAGAGAGATCATCTTACTCTAAAATTGAACAGCGTTCCAGATTGTGGACATTCTGCCTCAAATCTGGAAAATGGGCACCGACAGGCACTCTGTGGTAATGGAGAGCACACACAACGTGCATGTTTCCAACTCCGGACAAAACCAAATGCTTTCTGCAGAGATGGTTCATAGATGGGTCAGAAAAACCTCCAATTTTTCAGAATCTATTCTATCTGGAAAATGTCATGGTCCTTCACAGACAACCTGCCTTTTTTAGGATCTTTAACACCATGAACTAGTCAAAGTCATTTGTTAATGAATGAGAAACCAAAATAAACATGAGTCACTGAGGGCAGGCAGGCATGAAAAAATATGCCCGTTCTGAAGAGCCACTTCCTGCTTCAGAAGAAATCCTTCCTTCTGAAAATCCTCAATCATCCTTCCCAGCCATACCACGTGTACAGAATAATAGCATTTACTCTGCAGTCACTGCTCTAAGCAGTTTATGTGTATTAACTCCCTTAATCCTCTGTTCCATCCACACTGCTGTAAAATAGATATTATTTTACATTCAGGAAAACAAGTCAGAGATGATTGGGAATGTAACCACCACCCCACAGCTGAGAAGGGGACCTTGTCGAGCTTCTGACCCAAACTAGAGCCTAGACACACTGCTCCACCTCTATAGGGCACTGTGAGTCTCCAGCCAGTTTGGTTTGGTTTCCATCTACTATCTACAGCAGGCATGGAAGGCCCACAGGAAAGGTTAATGGTTTTAATAGACTGAGGCAGACGTGCATTCATCCATCTATGTCCGCTGCACCAACCAGGGATGAGCAAATTCTCCAGTCAGCTGGTGACCTGCCACTTCAAGGACTCCTGTATGTGAAGTCTCAAAGATAATCCCAAGTCTCTGCCTTCCAACTGTGCTGGCTTTCTTCAAAGACTCTTATTCACTTTCTTTGTTTGGATTTAACTTACTTTCCAGTCAGTGTAAACACGTAACTTCTCTTGTTTCCTTTTACTCTGAAACACCTGAGTGTTCTAAGCTGTGTTATCGTCAGTGTGGCTCAAGGTCAAGACTACAATGGTAGACTAAACCATTCAGTCCCAGCTGTGATGGAAGTGAAAGAAAGCAAGAAGAGGACCAGGAAAAAAGACATTTAGACAAGGATGGACACGAGAGTGAGTTGTGTGACAGGGGACAGAGAGAGTGCATGACAGGACATAAGAACTGAGAAGGGAAAACAGAAGCACCCCAATAAAAAGAAAGCTTCTGTCCACAAAGGGTCTTGGGAGACAGTGTAAACTGGGGCCATGTGGCCGACATCAGAGGAAGCTGCTCAGGAGCAAACATGGTGAATGGGTCTGAAGAGAGCCAATCAAAGGGTCTGTCCTGAGCTGAAGGATGGAAGAACCCAGCTGCATTTAGAAGGCAGGAACAAAGAGGCTCTTTGGTCACACTTGAGATAATTGCAGGGAAAGGCTGTCAATCACAAGTGTTGCCAGGTTGGGAGAATGATGCCACTGTGGGTAAAAATGAAATCACCAGAAAAAGATGTCAGCTTATCAAGGAGATTCAGGAATGTTCGTGCTGGAGGCAATGGAGTGTGAGGCAACGCTGCAGCACCCAAGGCAGGAGGGGATGGACAACATGGATCCAAATTAAGGAACAGATTCCAGAGTTTTCCATAAAGGTGAAAGTTGAAGTCACAGAAATAGTCAAAGCTGACAGACAAGCAAATCGAGAACTAAGAACTGAAGGTTAAAAATGGAACCAGTGGTGGCTCACTTAATCCCAGCACTCAAGAGGCAGAGGTAGGAGGATCGCCATAAGTTCAAGGCCACCCTGAGACTACATAGTGTGCATTACTGGTCAGCATAGGCTAGAGTGAGTCCTTACCTTAAAAAAAAAAAACACTGAAAACTCAAGGAAGAAGGAAGCTCAGCCTGAACAGGACAAAATCAAGATCAAGTGTTACCAAAAACAAGATTTGAAGGCTCGTTCTAGTGGTTACAAGAATAAGGAAATTCCCCAAACAGCTCTGATGGGTCTGAGGAGCTGAGGACTGCACCTAGGATCCCAACACTTTGTACTCAAGCAGGAGAATCCAAAGTCTGAGGTTGGCCTGAGCTGTGTACAGTGAGGCCCTGTCTATTTTTAAAAAGTAAAGAAGTTTGAGAAATGTTTAATGAAAGCAAAGACTTAAGCAGGCTGAAGTGTGCTTGCCTAGCATGTACAAAATGCCAGGTTCAATTCCAAGTAACACCTCTCCCACAAAGAAAAGAAAACCTGAGTGGTATCCCAGAAGCCAAAGAGGAGGAAGCTTCCACAAGGAGAATGTGGAGGTGACCATGACAAGAGTAGCTGGAGGTCCTCCCATCGACATGAGTCATTTCCTCCTTGCTTCATTTTCTTAAACCTTTCAGCCTCTGTTCTTTGTCAATCCCAAACTGGAGCATCACATAGGCTTTGGGTTAGATCAGTGCTTTACTGATAGATTGGACGTTAGGTAGCAAGTCAATCTAGGCATCTGAGACCAGAGACCAGAGCACCTGGTAGCAATGACATTCAACTGAGGAGGGCCTGTGACAAAGAGATAGAGGAAATTTCTATCAACTCATATTTAAAGCAGGACCACCAGCATGGCTCGGTGGGCAAGAGCACTTGCTGCCCAAGTATGAGGGCCTGAGCTCAATCTCCAGTACCCATATAAGACGGCAGGTTTGGCTGCACACAGCCTGTAATGCCAGCCCTGAGGCGGGCAGAGACCAGAGGATTGTTAGGGCTTGATGCTCAGCCAGTCTGACAGAAAGATGGTGAGCTCCAGGCTTAGTGAGAGGCTGTCTCAGAGAAATGAGGCAGAGGACAGCTGCCCATGAGCACACTGAAAGCTAAGTAAATCTACTTCCGATCAAAGTCCAAGGAAGCCATTTCCTTCCCTTCACTTAGGATGCTCTTTTTTTAATCTTCTAATTAGCTTCCAAAAGTCATTTACAATTTTCCAACTTATATGACACACACTAAAGACAGTGACAATTTAAAGAGGAAAAATTATAAGAACAAAGTTTTATAAAAATGGAGTAACAATCTCTACTACATGTCATGTGATGATCTAAAAAAAATACCTGTAAGTGGTTTTGAAAATAGTTACAATAAAATGTTATAAAATGAAGGGGGGGGGGGACAGGTTTTAACACCATATATTCAGAAAGGAAATTTTTCATCCAAAACATCCAGGTCCTATAAAACCCATCAAAATGTTAAAGTAAAATGGTGACGAGTGTTTTGACTGCAGTTTCATGAACAGAACTCATGAACATATATCATATGCATGTCCACATAGCCTGACTTCAACACATGCATTCTTCAGTTAGTGGTCAAAAACAATTCAGCAGGATCTTCTGTTTCATTGCTGGAGACAAAGACTCACTATATATAGCCCCGGCTGACATGGAATTTGTGATGCACCTACCTCGGCCTCCTGAACTATGACACTGAAGCTTACACACGACACTGACTAACCAAAACAACAAAAATTAGAACCATGAACACACAGCAGAGTCAAAACACTACTCTAACGATACCCTTGCATTTAAAAATAGTGAAGAAACTCACATTTGTTTAGGACCAAAGGTTTATCAAGCTTTCTCTTCATGATCCCAACAACCATAACTAGGCTGGCTAGGTTTGGTCAGTTTGCAATTAGGAATGGGAATTACTCCAAAGACACGTGGTTTGCTCAAAATTTTAAGGGCCATAAATAACTGGGATCAATCACACCCTGTGGATTAGAAAGATAATGGTGTCTTCCACGAAAGTGTATATTATTGTATTCTTTCATAAGTGTTTTCAAATCCCTGCTAGAGTTGGTTCAAATATGATTTCTAAACCAGATTCAACTATTCACCCCAGTGACATTTATAGTCACTATCAGATGATGACGACGTTTGAAGTGTTTGATGCCCTACTATACTCTGGCATTAGACAGCCACTTCTGATGGCTCCTTCACTGTGTCACTGTAGTCTTTAATGAGCACACAGAACTCATTTTGTTGGCTGGTAGTCACAGTGCTTCTAACCTTCCTTAATATTTTCAAACCTGTTAACAACTGATGGTCATGAAGTAATTTTCAAACTATTCATAGCAGCCATGAACAAGATCATATTTAATACAAATTTAATTGAAAAAGAAGTTACTTTATTATATATGTCCAGTGCCCACTGATATCTGAAAATTAAGAACAGAATGCATCATTTGGACAAGAAAGTATTAGTCTTGCTTAATGAATTTAATACACACACCTATCCATCTTCACTTAAAAATGGTTATTTGCAAACTAAATCTTCTACCCACTTCCATTTAATTAATGTACCATTCCACTCACAGAGTTGCCACACCACAATTTTCTTCATGGAGCAGAATAAAAGTGAGTATATACAACATATAAGTGTAAATTCTGCTTCACCACTCACTCTCATAAACACCTTTGCATTAATCTATATGTATACACATATTGAGGTTACAGTATGAAATTAATTCTTTACTGAAAATATCTAAAAAGAAAAATATCACCATACATTTTCTAAGAGAATTCTACTTTTGTGTTACGCTTCCCAATAAAAGGAACCTATTAATAAAATGAGATCTGAGTTATATACCCATTTATCAAAAATCATGAAAAAGTCTGCCTCTTTCTTGTTGGTTAGAAAAACTATACTCATAGTACCCACATGAAAATCTATAAGTTGAAACATACATCTAGATGCTAAATTAAAATCATATGGATTATGTATTTGATAGTTCTCCTTCCCTGTAACAAAATACCTGAAATAATCAACTTATAAAGAAAAAAGGTTCACTTTGTCTCATGTATCAGGTTTCAATCTGTATATCACAGTAAAAGGACATAATTTTTTCAAACCAGAGGCTTTAACCAGGAAGCCATCTCCCCAGCCTAGATTAACTTCTCAGGTCAACCTCTCAGGTATTATCCCAGGGCCTTCTACCTGTGTGTCCTGGAAAGGTCTCATCTGTTCCTTCACTAAATGAACTGAGGGGTAAGTTGGTACAATAAAAAAAAGAAGTGGCTGCCTGCTAACTGTCTATACAGCACCTAGCACTGTACAGTCAGCAAATTTCAATCCCTTCTGACAAGTCTTACCTAGAAAAAGGACAGTCCCTGAGCCAGCAAGCCATACGCCCATTAGCGAAAAGAATCTGGAGAGCAGAGCCAATACAAAGAGTCCAGGATTATTAGGCTAAACTGTATGAAACTTCCAATTTTATAAGTCAAAATAGGTCATATTTTGTTTCAACTGAGCAGAGTCTTATTTTGTTCACAGCACTGTGACTGCTGGTGTTAGTGGTGCCAAAGGACAATGTCCTCAAATTAGAGCACACACAGGGGAACACTTTCCACTGGCATTCTTTCCCTTTTACAACTGGTTATGTAACTGTTAAGTTTTACTCAAAAGCAGAAGGGTCTTCTCACAAACCATGAAAGCACCATCACCCAGCTTCAACAGTCAACAGCTGCCAGTCTTACCTGTGCCACAGGTAATTTTAAGAAAATTCTTTTCTGAGGCCTTAATTTCTTTTCCTCAAGCCATCTGCCTGAAATCTTGTTTGGGCTTAAGCTGTGAGTCTTCCTTTTACAGCTAACCCTTCAAGATTTCCCTCACCCCACTTTACAAAGAAGACACAACCTAGGCAAGACATGCTGCTAACTGATCCCCAATCTTAACATGACCCACTTCCTCCCCTCTGGCCAAAGAAAGGGCTGACAGAGATCCCAGCATGGGGGTTAAGAAAACGAACAACTTCCAGCCAGGCGTGGTGGCGGCACGCCAGCACAGCACTCGGGAGGCAGAGGTAGGAGGATCACCGTGAGTTCAAGGCCACCCTGAGACGCCATAGTGAATTCCAGGTCAGCCTGGGCTAGAGTGAGACCCTACCTCGAAAAACCAAAAAAAAGAAAAAGAAAAAAGAAAGAAAGAAAGAAAGAAAGAAAGAAAGAAAGAAAGAAAGAAAGAAAGAAAGAAAGAAAGAAAGAAAGAAAGAAAGAAAGAAAGAAAGAAAGAAAGAAAGAAAGAAAGAGAAAGAAAGAAAGAAAGAAAGAAAGCGAACAACTTCCAACTAGAAAACAAGCTCTTTTGCAAGTCTGGTAGTTGATTGACTTTCAGTCATCCTAAAAGGAGTTGGTTTGGGTTTGAATCTGAAATGTACCACACTCCCTGGGTCCCCAGCTGGTGGCGATGTTTGGGAAAGTTCTGGAACAACTAGGATGAACGCCGTTGGCAAACACAGACCTTGAGTGACCCTGCCTGTCTGATACAAGGATGTCACCAGCCACTGCACTCTCCCACCTCCACGCCTTCCTGACCAGAGCAGACCAGACCCTGTGAACTGTGAGCCAGAGTAGACTTCTCCCTTTAAACTGTTTCTGTCAGGTATTTCATCACAGCAACTGAAAAGAAATTAATACAAGATCCAACTGGCTGTCATCAAAAGGAGTCTTTCCCAAGGAACTGATGGTGGATAACTGACACAGACAGATCGCAGGGCTGAATGTCACAACCACAGAGCTCTTCCTGGTCCTATCTTTTATTCAGAAGATAAGGATGGAATCCATGCTAAATCCTCTTTAATATTCAGCCATGTACAAAGATCATCTTCTAATAAAAGCACAGCCTGTCCATCTCACCAGGAGATGCATGTCCAGTTGCGTTAGTAATTACTTATCTAAATGTATAAGACTTCTCCATTAGTGTAAATCATGTGGTAGTAAAAATAAGCCATATTTACTTTGGGACTGAATTAACATTCAGAGCCTTATGATCACAAAGCACTTCCATCATTCACTTCAACTTTTCTTTAAAGTGAAAAAGGGTTCGCAGTGAGACTTTCAAGCCTGAAAAACGTTGAGAAAAATTTGTGGAATGAAATAGAAGTGTGATTCTAGCACAAAGGGGGTAAAGGGCATGGAAGGAGGCTCGTGCCTGGAATCCTGGCACTTGGAGGTAGAGGCCATACTCAGCTACACAGTAAGTCCCAGGCCAAACTGTGCCGGAAGCAAAGAGCTTGTGGGTTTTCTAAGAAGCTAAGGTGAGAATGGGAAACACTGCTGTCTGCAAAATCTGTTACTTAGCTCAGAGTCAGGAAACGATTTAATGCTCAAGTACCAATATTTATAATATACCGGAAGTGATATGCCATGCAGCTAAGTATGTAAGAACAAATTTCATGTAGAAATTTCAATTAAGGGTTGGAGAGATGACTCAGTGGTTAAAGGCTCTTCCTTGCAAGGCCTGAAGGCCCTGGTTAGATTCCCCAGTACCCACATAAAGCCTGGTGCACAAAGTGGCCCGTGCATCTGGAGTTCTTGTGCAGTGGCAGAAGGTCCTAGTACACCCATCCCTTCTTTCTCTCACCCTCCCTCTGTTTGCAAATAAAATTATTTTTAAAAAACGAACATCTTAAGCCAGGTATGGCAGCACACACCTTTAATCCCAGCACTCGGAAAACAGAGGTAGAAGAATTACTGAGAGTTTGAGGTCAGCCTTGGACTACAGAGTGAGTTCCAGGTCAGTGGGGTCGATAGAGCAAGACCCTACCTCAAAAACAAGCAAAGAATTTGTTTTACAAAAACCTTTCAAGTTTGCCGGGCGTGGTGGCTCACGCCTTTAATCCCAGCACTCGGGAGGCAGAGGTAGGAGGATCACCATGAGTTCAAGGCCACCCTGAGACTACATAGTGAATTCCAGGTCAGCCTGGGCTAGAGTGAGACCCTACCTGGGGGGGGGGGGGAACCTTTCAAGTTTGATATGCATTTGAATGTGTGATTTGGATTCGTGGAAAGTGTTCTGAAAGCATGGATTTAGGGAATGACTTCTTAGGTGTGTGATGGTTGAGGTTGGGCTAACTAAGAAAGGGGAACAGAAGTAGGCTTGGCACAAAGCTTGAGAACTAGGCCATCGGAAGCTGGTAAGCAGAGTGCAGCCGCTTTTACAAAAGGAAGCTTATTTGAATGCATGAAAGCTTACGTATTTAACTATATTTACTTCTTAGCAGCAAACGAGAGCCCAGAAAGAACTCGAGGGAAGCTGAAAGAATAAACTGTTTCTCATCAGTTTCATTTTCCCAATCCCAACCATGAGCTGGGCTTGGCCACACAAGTGCACATCCTTCTATCTGAGGATCTTCTAGGTCTTCTGGGCACCAGTAACATAGCAATAGACAAAAGCAATGACCAGTTCTGCCCTAGGGAGAATTTGGATATAACTCAACCAGCAGAGTGCCCTGGGTTCAATCCCCAGCACCGCAGAAAACCAGATGTGGCAATGCATGCCTATATTGCAAGTACTTGGGAGGTAAAAACAGGAGGATCAGAAGTTCAAGGTCATATCTTCAGCTATACAGATGATAGACAGACAGACAGACAGACAGGGAGGTAGATCTGTCCCGGGTGATGAATATGGAGAACACTACACAGAATGTGGCTAGGGGACACGTGCACTAGAGAAAAGGCAGAGTACCAGAGAGAAGAGCAGGGTGACAGTGTGAAGCAGAGGGAGAGGCTGCCTACAAGTGACTGCTGGATGGAGAGACCAGACAGTTCTGCAGCAGGGAGAGGAGCCAAGGTGGCCCAACGCTCCACTCCGAGCAAGAGGCTCTGGGTGGCCTGCTGCTATGTCCCTGGAAGAGCGAGCGCCTGCACCCAGCACAGGCAGCTAGCTGGGCAGGAGACAGGAGAAGCGAGCAGGGGCAGCCGGAAAGTTTCTGACACATTCTTCCCACTTCTGTGAAAGGCTGCAGGTCCAGAAACCTGTTTGGGGCTCCTCAACAGAAGGAGGAGTAGAGCAGGGATGAGGAAGGAGAGAAGAGTGCCAGCCCAAAAGCCCAACAACAGACTTGGGCCACAAAGAAGAGGATGGCCGGGGCTTCTCCCTAGAGCAGGCAACCCCAAACAAGAGATGCTAGAGGACTGCAGAGATGGCTCCGTGGTCAATGGCACCTGCTCACAAAGCCTAGGGGTCTGGGTTCCATTCCCCAGTATCCACGTAGAGCCAAATACACGAAAGTGGCACATGCGTCTGCAGCTTGTCCTTCTGAACCCATCCTCTCTCCTCTCTTTTTCTCTTTCAGTAAATTTTATTTTCAAGGGGAGAAAGAGAGAGACAGAGAAGGAAAGAGAGAGGGGGCAGGACAAATCTGGGGCATGCTAAATTTGAAGTGCCTAACAGTGCTAGAAATGGAAGTGAAGAGAAACTTGGGCCTAAGAGGGGAGGATCCCGAGCTGATAACACCCCTTCTTCCCCTCCCCTCCCCTCCCCTCCTCACCAGGAATGTATCAAGTATAAGAGCACCAAGGACTTCCAATCATCCCCCTTTCCAGAAAGAACTTGCCTACAGAACACTACTGTTGTTTTTACTTTCATCTGACTTAAACATACGCTCAAGTCCATTGCCCACAAACAACCAGAAGCAACTTAAGAATGAGGCTGCTGCAGATCATTCTCAAGACCACAAGAAATAACATGGTAAGACAAAGGCATTCAGAATTTCTGCCAAAGGCTGGGAAGGAGGGTCAAACCCAAGTTCTAAATCTAGGCCAACAATATTTCCAAATCCTTCACAATTTTCTCATATGGGTACCACAAAGTTCAGTTTTTACAACCTAATACTTCAATAATCCATGATGAACATCTATATGTCAATAATTTATTTTGAATTTACAAAAAAAAAATCTAAGCAGCAAAAATGAGCTGCCTTCAAACTTCCCAAGCTGTGTACCTTATCCTTGAGGTTATTTTTAAAAATACTTTTTAAAAAGCCGGGTATGGTGGCACACGCCTTAAATCCCAGCACTCAGGAGGCAGAGGTAGGAGGATCACCGTGAGTTTGAGGCCAGCCTGAGACTACAGAGTGAATTCCAGGTCAGCCTGGGCTAGAGAGAGATCCTACCTCAAAAAACCAAAAAAATAAAATAAAATAAAATACTTGTGTCTTAATGACAACACTACAATATTTTTAAATTCAAATGCAACAGTTCTTTTTTGAAAAATATTTTAGAGAGAGAGAAAGAAAATGAATATGAGTATGGGCATGCCAGAGCCTCCTGCCTGTGCAAACAAATTTCAGGCACATGTGCCATTTTGTGCATCTGGCTTCACTGCAGAATCGAACCTGAGCAGTCAGGCTTTGCAAGCAAGCACCTTTAACTGCTGAGCCATTTCTCCAAATCTGTCCAAATGAAGTATATGGTTTGGGGTTTCCCCCCCCCCCTTTGGTTTTTTTCAAGGTAGGGTCTTGCTCTAGCCCAGGCTTACCCAGACTTCACTATGTAGTCTCAGGGTGGCCTTGAACTCATGGCAATCCTCCTAGCTCTCTGCTTCCTGAGTGCTGGGATTAAAGGCTTGCATCACCATGCCCGGCTGAAGTATCCATTTCTTTAGTACCGTTTTTTTAGCCTGGTGCTACTCAGATTCCCAGAAGAGCTGACAAGGACTACACTATCAAATGAAAGCACACTCACTGACAACAAAACCAACCATGATGTGTCAGTGTTCCCAACTTTCAGCAATATGTAAGAATTCACTCATTATCATGCGACCATACATAGCCTGACTAACATCTGTGATGGAGAATGCCCCAAAGGCATTTCCTTGATTTAAAAAATAAAAAGTTCACTAGATACATCCAGTTCTAGGTCTTTTCTTCCTAAACCCACTCATTTTGCTCATCTTCCTATTTGTCTATCCCATCCACATGTTCTTAAAACATTTCTACCAGAAAACTATTTGTTTTTTCCATGAGGGGAAACATTTGTACAAATGACAGGTTTTCTAACAAATCCCAAGAAACAAAGGTTCTTTTCTCGGGTAAATTACACACACATCTATTATGTGTATGTGCCACTATGTTTACTTTGAGCTGTGTGGAGGTTTCAACCATGTGTTTGCGCTTAAGCCTCATACTTAATCCCCAACTGGTGGAATCTTCAGGAGGTGGGGCCTTGCTGGAGGTGTGTCCCTGGGGTGGGCCTTTAGGTTTATTAGTCCAGATCTTTTCAAATATACTTTATTCATTCATTCATTTATTTGAAAGGAGGGAGGAGAGAGAGAGAGAGAGAGAATGGGCACACCAGGACCTCTAGCAATTGCAAAAGCAGATGCATGTGCCACTCCGTGCATCTGGCCCTATGTGGGTACAAGGAAATCGAACTCAGGTCTCTAGGTTTTACGGGCAAGTGCCTAAACCACTGAGCCATCTCTCCAGTTCAGCCAACAGGGTGTTCAGAGCTCACTTACTCGACCTTCTCCCTGCTGATGTGTGGAGATGTGCCACCTGGTTGTTTGCTCTTGTTGTGCTTTCCCTGCTGTGAAAAAACTTCGCCTCCAAACTCTAAGTCAGTCCATGTGCTGCTTCTATTTGGGCGTTTTGCCCCAGCAACAAGAAGGGAACTGCTAAAAGCTGTATGCTGTATCTCATACACAACTGATATGACCCTGTACAAAGTTTACACTGTACAGGTTACACCAGAATCGAGAGCTACAAGCACACACAATGCACGGTGCTCCTCCATCTCTGCACGCCACCTCCTTCTGTCCCATTCCTGCACCCCTTCCCCACCATCCCATCTAAACTCCAGGCTCCAACCAAACTACCACCTGATTCGATGTATGAGTTCAGTGCCCAGTAGTCCCAGACACTAGAGGCAGGAGAATACTCTGAACTCATAACTCTGAGGCCAGTGCAGGCAACACAGAGAAACTACCGCAAACAAACGAACAAATAAGAAGACCCAATGAAGACTTCACTACCCTGACTCTGGTCACATCAAATGCTCCTTCCTCCTCCAGGTCCTCTCCTCACTCCACTACAGATGCCTCTCAAATGTCATTTCTTCCAGAGACTCTTTTGGCTGTTTCCCTGGTGATTTCTATCTCCCTCTGGCCCGCCAATCCCCTGCTCCCACCTCTCCTACAGCACCAGCTGACTGCATGGTGCAGTAGTAATATCTGCCCTTGGGAGTTTTATGTAATAATTAATACTGGTGGTGCTGGGGAGATGGCTCAGCTGTTAAGGTGCTTGCTTGTAAAACCTGTCAGTACAAGTTTGCCCTCCACAGCATCCACATAAAGACAGACACGAAGTGTGCATGCCTCTGCGATCCCGAGGTGCCTAGGACAATGGGAGGGGGATACAAAGCTGGTGGGTAGTTCGGCTGGCATGCATTTGTAGCAGTGAGAAACCTGGTCTCAAGGAAGATGGACGAGCACAGACACCTCAAGGTTGTCCACTGACCTCCATATGCAAACCATGGCACTCGGGTGCCCATACATGAGCATGCATGCATGCATGCGCGCACACACACACACACACACACACACACACACACACACAAAGATGTGTGTTCCTTTAGCACCTATGATGCAAGGACATAACATTAGCAGAATTGGGCTATCTCAAGCCCTCGTTTATGAAACAATTGATTTTACTTATTTTGGCCTATAACTTATTAAGTAGCCAGGGATGGCCCTGAATTCTTGATCATCCTGCCTCTACCACAAATACAGACATGCTCGTCTACCACCTCAACTGCAACAACTACTTAACAGAAATACATACTGCTAGCTACCCACCTAACAAGCAGAGTTTCAACTTTAACGCAAAGCTAGTAACCTGGTATTGTAGTTAACTTCTCGTTGCTGGCAGAGAGTGCCCAACTAATAACAGCTTATGGAAGGAAAGGGTTTATTTTGGCTCGAGAGGAAGCTCCATGATAGCAGGCAAAATGATAGCATGATCAGAGGCTGGCCATCACCTACTGGCCAACATCAGATGGACAGCAGCAGCAAGAGTGTGTGCCAAACACTGACAAGGGGAAGCTGGCTATAACCCATAAGCCCAGCCCCCAACACTACACTGCCTCCAGGAAGCTCCAATCCCCAAATTTCCCCCAGCTAGGGATCAAGCATTCAGAACACATAGTTTATAGGGGGGGGGGGCACCACAATCAAACCACCACACCTACTATTTCAATACATTGGCCGAATTTCCATAGGTTACCAACTAAACACATTGCTTGAAAGTGAAAATAAACATGACCAGCTGTTAAGATCCTTCAAAAGAAATGTAGCATTCTCTGTTAGATCAGATTTGGAATTAAAATGATTGCCATTTACCCTGCTACTTTCTCGAATTCCTGTGGTCTTTCTCTAGAGCTCATAAAGAAGGGTGAACAAGCTGAAGAAAAGCTCACAGTGAAACAAAAGCAGGTACCAATGACATGGGTACTTTGAAACCAGTCTACCAATTTCTTAAAAATCAATAGTGAGGCTAATACTTTTTAAACCTGAAAAGGCAGATCTATGTTTTTTAAAGTTTGGGGGTTTTTTAATTTTTAAAAAATGTATTTATTTATTTATTTATTTATTTATTTATTTATTTATTTATTTATTTGAGAGGGTTACCAGGGCCTCTAACCACTGCAATTGAATTCCAGATGCATGCATCACCTTGTGCATCTGGCTTTATGTGGCTACTCGAACCAGGGTCCTTTGACTTTTGCAAAGAAGTGTCTTAATCACTGAGCTATCTCTCCAGCCCAAAGGGTGTTTTTGGTTTGTTTGTTTTTTTTTATAGTTTCTGAGAGTGACCTCAGACTCACTACAATCCTCTTGCCTCAGACTCCTGAGTAATAGAATTACAGATGTAAGCCACCACACCCAGCTTGTATTTTCCAAGTCTTAATAAATTTGTAATTTTAGTCTTCTTCACAAAGTGGTCTTCCAGCTTCCAAGCTACATTAAAGCATAATACTAAACTCAACTGTATGCACATTCTATGTGTACTAGAGCAAAGAAGCATTCCTTTAGGCAGGGGCGCACGCATACCCATAATCTCAGCACTCTGAGGTCAAGGCCAGCCCAGGTTACATGGTAAACCTCGTCTCAAAGCAAAGAACTAAAAACTTCTCTTACTCTTTCGAAACCACAACAGAGCTGGGAATATAGCTCGATGGTGGATCGTGGTTCAGCTAGCATGTGAACAGCCTTGAGTCCAGTAACCAACCCATAAAAATAAAAACTAATAAAGTCACGGAGAAATGAATGATCTCCCTGCTACATCAAAACGGTCTTGTAGGAATCTATCCTCACCTCGGCCATCACAGTACAATATTTTTCTTAATTATCTCCTCAAATTCAGTCCAAGTATTCTTTTCTTAGATAATTCCAAATGACGTCTCACTGCAGTGCTCCGAGTTTTGTTAATAATTTCCTCTTCTTAGCCGGGTGTGGTAATACACACTGCACTCTCAGCCACTCGGGAGGCAGAGACAGTAAGATCTGCAGCCTTTCTTTCGTCCTTGTATTTTCTTTTTTGAGGTAGGATCTCACTCTAGCCCAGGCTGACCTGGAATTCACTATGTAGTCTCAGGGTGGCTTCGAACTCATGGTGATCCTCCTACCTCTGCCTCTGAGTGCTAAGATTAAAGGCAATTAAAGGCTTATGTCACCATGTAATGGGCCTGCATCCCATTTGTATTGCAGAGCACTAAAGAAAGAAAATGAAAAAAGAAAAGGAGGCAGAGACAGCAAAACATAGGGAAGTTAGCATTTTCTCAGACCTGGAATAGCCCAGAAACTTTCTGCTCTGTGATCATAAGCTCCATCATTCTCTATTGTTCTACTTCTCAGCAAGAACTCCAGGTAGATCTTGAGTAACAGCACCGTGAATTTTCATACATCCACATGTGCTTCACCATTAACCCAAACCTAACCTGTCTTGGGAAAAGAATAAGATGTCATGTTTCCCAACAGGAAGCTAACTTTATGCAACTCTCTGCCCTGAGCAACAGTTGTTTCCAATTAAGAACCCGGAAGTTCCTCTTTCTCTCCTGTGGGAGATGGTTGAGGAAGTGTGCAAATATGAAGGTGCCCTTTCGAAGTTTCCTGAACAGGCACACTTCCAGGTTACCTCGGCACGGAGGCTCATGGGAGGAGCTTTGTAAGCATTCTGAGCTCTCCCAGCCTCCTCACTGGAAAGGCACTGGGGACAGTCGTACCTGTTAGGGTTCTTGCTCCCAGACTAGCTCAACCCGAGCTCACCTAGATCACTAAGTGCTGTGCTTCGGTTTTGAGTGTCACTGAATTTTTTCTCTGGCAATTGTGCAGAAAGGAATAAATGGCCAAGTAATGACAGCCAATTCTTGTAGTCCAGAAATTACCAGGAGCCTCACCTACAAAATCTAGAACCCAGAAGTTGAGTCTTTAGATAACGTCTGCAACCTCAAGCTCTAACTATGAGAAGATCCCAGAAGTAACCGAGGGCAGCCAATCACCGTGGGTAAGGAGAGCACAGAACAATTCAGGCTGCTCAGGGTGCTCACCTCTGAGGCAGAACACTGAGAAAGTTCCAACATTCCAGCCTGTGACAAACCCATGGAAGAATTAACTGAAGAGGAGAGGGGAACTCGGGATCATAGCTCACTTTATGACCCACTGGCTGCCAGGCTTTGTGCCAGGGAGAGGCTACGCTGCACAGGCCTATGGCTGCACTGCACAGGGGCCTGTGGAGAGGCGACACTGCCCAGGGGCTTGTGGGGGAGGCTGCGCTGCACAGGCCTGTGATGAGGCTGCTACACAGTGAATTTGAGACCAGCCTAGGCTGTATGAGATCTAGGCTGAAGTAAAAAAATCTATTTATTATTAAATTAATTAATTAAAAAACAAGAAAGAAAGGAGAGCAAGGAGTTTAGGGCTAGGGCTGTAGCTCAGAGGTAGCACACTGGCCTAGTAAGCAGACAGACCCTAGACTCAATCCACAGAATGCAGAGGGGAGTAGCTTAACCTTAGTAGAATGTTTTGTTTTAAACATTTAATATTTGCCTTAAACTAGCAGAATGTCAGCATACTCAGCTAGACTTAAATAATCCTAATTTCCTTTTCATTTTCAACTAGTTAACCAAAAGGATCAAAACTGAGTAATATGGCTCTTCTCCTACTTAAATCTTGAGTAATAATAGAAGAAGCATAACATCCCAAAAGATTGATGGACTTGACAATTAATAAAATTTAAAATCTCCAATTCTAGATTTGGGATGACAAACTACTTTATCTGGATATACAGTGAAAAGGCAGTTTTCCAAGAAATTCTTCTGGCTTTAAAATAGGCAGACACACTTCTAAACAAAATGTCAGGCACTCACCATAATAGCTGCGGCCTTTAAAGCACCCCAGCACCCCTCCCCCTCCCCAGCCAGTTTAACTGCTTTTAAATGGAACATTCTAAACAGCTAAAAATAAACCATTTCTATTCCCTCCTCCATGCATTTTGCCATTTTTCCATGACATGCTGACCTTTATTCAGGCTGTTATCATCACAAACATACAATGCCCATTGGATACTATTTCTGACCATTTTATACTGAGATACATAAATATGAGTGCAACAGTACTTCCTTTCCTCCCAAAGAATAAAGCAAGAGAACTCTGAAGGTCCTTAGCCAATTGGAACCAAGGCTCCATGGAGTTTCAGAAAACTGGGTTCCCCATTTCAGGTTAGCCACAGCCCTCCCCTACAAAAGGAACTGCCCAACTGTCCTTGGTGCAGGCCATGGTCCCAGCACTGGAGATAGGGAGGCACTCACTCAATATCATCATCTCCAGTTGCATTCATTTTCCTGCAAACCAGATTTTGTTCTTATGGCAGGATAAAATTTCACTGTGTGTGCGCAAATGCATATACATGTCTGACATTTTCTCTCGCCATTCCTCTGTTGACAGACACCTAGGCTGGTCCCATAACTTAGCTACTACAAAGAGCGCTGCAAAAGGTTTTATGCAGACACATAAATTTATGTATGTCAATATGACATGAAAGTAGAAACATCCCTGCTGAGAGGAACACAGGAGACTGACGATGGAAGGAAGGAGAAAGGAGAGAGCGCGAGGAAGAAGAGTGGGGTATGCTCAATGTATGCTGAAACTGACATGAAAATGTTCTTAGGAAACCTAGCACTCATGAGCGATGAATATATGCCCACTGTACAGTCTTCAAATAAAAAGCCTAACAGAATACTCGGGAAACTGAACACAATGAAGCTGGTCAGAGTCACCCAGGCTGCATGGGCAGCAAGCGATCACATCACAGGACCTGCTCCTTTCCTGGCCAGAAACCCTCGAGGCTCTGGGATCACGTAGCATCTCGTTTCTCAGCTGTTCAATATACCTTCTGTCATAAATACTTACAAATCTCATTTTCTTATTCACTTAGAAGATAATACAATGGATATTTGATAAACTCTGGTCAATAACAAAATTCAGTTTCTCCCAGTTGAGTAAACAAAAATTTTTTATCAGAAATAAAGTCACCATCTTCACTTTGTAACAGAAAAATATTTTTATCAGGGCTAGAGAGATAGTTCAGCAGTTAAGGTACTTGCCTGCAAAGCTTAAGAACCCAAGTTCAATTCCTCAGTACTCATGTAAAGCCAGATGTGCAAGATGGCACATGCATATGGAGTTTGTTTGCAGTGACTGGAGGCCCTGGCATGCCCATACTCTATCTGCCTCTTTCTCTCACTCTCAAGTAAACAAATAAAATGTTTTTAAAACATTTTCATTTATTTGCAAGCAGAAAGATAGAAGAGAAACAGAGAATGGGCGTGCCAAGGCCTCCAGCCACTGCAAACTCCAGATGCATGTGCCACTCTGTGCATCTGGCTTTACATAAGTACAGAGAAATTAATTGAACCCAGGTCATTAGGTTTTGTAGGCAATTGCCTTAATCTCTGAGCCATCTCTCCAGCCTCTTAAAAGACTCCCAATGTTTACTGCTTCTATCTTACAACCCAGTACCCTAAATATACTAAAAAAGATAAATAATGTGGGTTTTAGTATTTTTATTTTGAAAAAGCAAAGGTGGCTTAAATTCCATTTATAACAGAAACTACTTATATGCATACTTCTAAACATGTATATAAAATCAGGTGGCTACTGACCATTTCACTAACCTTCTATTGTTTGGTTGGTTGGTTGATTTTGATTTTTGGAGACAAGATCTTAAATATCTTTGGGTGACCATGAACTTGTGGCCCTCCTTCCTCCACCTCCAAGTGACGGGATTACAGGCTTGTGCCACTAAAGACAGTTTATGCAGTGCTGGCGATCAAACTCAGGGCTTCCTGCATTCTACGCAGGCACTCTGCCCACTAAACCCTATCCCAGTTCTTATAAAATTCTTGATATGGGGCTGGAGAGATGGCTCAGCGGATAAGGCACCTGCCTCTGGTGCCTAAGGCCCCGGGTTCAACTCCCCAGGACCTACATAAGCCAGACCCACAAGGTGGTGGCCCTGGTGTTCTCTCTCTCTCTCTCTCTCTCTCTCTCTCTCTCTCTCTCTCTCTCTCTCTCTCTCTCTCTCTCTCTCTCTGTATCTCTCTGCTTGAAAAATATTAAAATAAATAAATAAATAAAATATTTTTAAAAAAATCTTGATATGACTTTAGAGCAAAGTGTTGAAGCTTAACATACATGAGCCTTTGGAAGGCATTATGGTATTCTTAGATCTTGGCATAGGAGGACTTGTATCAATGTCATTTAAAGATAAATGACAACTGTTGTTGTTTTTCAAGGTAGGGTCTCGCTGTAGCCCAGGCTGACCTGGAATTCACCATGTAGTCTCAGGCTGGCCTCAACCTCGCGGTGATCCTCCTACCTATGCTTCCTGAGTGCTAGGATCAAAGGCGTGCACCACCACACCCAGCTTTGACAAAATGTTATCTTTTTAAATAAATCTTTATGAATCACAAGCCCTATATATACATCTGGAGAATGCTAGTACACCATTCATTTACTCTGCACTTAAGAGTTTGTTTGGATGGATGTCTGACCCCTTAAAAACGTCATACATCTCCAGCTTTTGTGGTCCATAATGGGGAACCAATGTTAAAAATTATGAAATACACTATCTCCTAGTTACATGTAGAACATCTCTTTAATGATTTAGAATCTTAAATGAAATTTTACTATGCGTCAAACACCAAAATTTTTGTCCCAATAAGTACAATTCAGCCAGGCATGTTAACTGAAGCCTTTAATTCCAGCACTGGGGAGTCAGAGGTAGGAGAATCTCCATGAGTTCAAGGCCAGCCAGAGCTAGAGTGAGTTCCAGGTCAGCTGCCTAGGCTAGAGGTAAGATCATGTTTGGGAGACTTTGGGGAAAGGGGTTGTTTTGTTTTGCTGAGAGAGTCTCATACAGCCCACAGTGACTTTAACTTGCCATGTTCATACCCAAGGATGACAACTTCTGATCCCACAGTCTTGGTGACAGGTATGCACTACCATGCTCAGCTTTCATATGTTAATTTTTTGCAAGCAAGCACCTTTAACCACATACATAGGTAATTTTCTAAAGAAATGCACCAGACAGTGGACCACAGGGTTGGTTGATCCCAGGAGCAGACTGTTGAGTCCTGGTCTCCACTGTCCAGCAGAGCACCAGTAACCTAAAGCCTCAATATGATTTTGAATGGATAGGACAAAGCTGCCTGAAAAAGAGAATAAACAGAGGGTGGCAGAAACGTGAAAACAGAAATCATACAACAGCCTCCTTACTATGCAGCTAGAAGGCTTATGGCGGCACACATCTGGGGCCTTCCCTTACCAACACAGAGGACTGAGTGGTGGCTGGCAGTCATGTTTGGGTGGGTGAGTGTGTCTAAGTGTGTGTGCAATATACACAATTGTGTGTTTTGTAATACTCAGGATTGAATTTAGGGCTTTGCTCATACTAGACAACCACTTCCACCATGAGCTATATCCTCGACCCTTTTTCAAAATGTTATTTTGAAACAGGGTCTCACTAAGTTACCAAAACTGGCCATGAACTCTCTAGCTTGGGCAAGCCTTCAATTTGTGATCCTCCTGCCAGCCCCCAGCCTGACAGGTAGCTAGGATCATAGGCCTGCACCAACAGGCCTGCCTTTCTTTTTTTTCCTTCCTTCCTTCCTTTCTTCTTTCCTTCCTTCCTCCGTCTCTCCCTCCCTTCCTTCATTTCAGAGAGAGAGAAAGAGAGAAGAGAAAATGGGTGTGCCAGGGCCTCCAGCCACTGCAAATGAACTCCAGACACATGTGCCACCTTTGCATCTGGGTACTAGGGAATCAAACTCGGGTCCTTCTGCTTTGCAGGCAAATACCTTAACCACTAAGCCTTCTCTCCAGCTCAGGCCTTTCTTTCTAATCAAGAGAGATTTAAAAAAAAAAAAAATAGTTCTCCCTTAGATGAGCTCCAAGAGATAGCTATTCTCAGCCAACTGTCTCATTTTCCAGATGAGGAAATGGGTAGAGTGGAAGTCATTTAGCAGTCTGGTGGCCGGTCCAGATCTTCTGGGTCTTAGCCTGGTATCTTCAGGTCGTGTCTGGGATTTCACAGTCCCTTTCACATGTTTTAATCTGGATTTGACAAGCAATTGTGTGGGAAATCACTCTGAAAATGCATTACTATTTTCTTTTTTTTTTTTGGTTTTTCGAGGTAGTGTCTCGCTCTGGCCCAGGCTGACCTGGAATTCACTACGTAGTCTCAGGGTGGCCTTGAACTCATGGCAATCCACCTACCTCTGCTTCCCAAGTGCTGGGATTAAAGGCGTGCGCCACCACGCCCAGCGACTGCATTACTATTTTCAACAGCTTCTTTTACCTAACTTGTACCTCACTTAAATCAAGCCTGGGCTGCTTTGAGGGTGGTAGTGATCACAGGTGTGTTCAGGATACTGTGACTTCTGTTCATAGGAACAGAACTCCTCTTTCATCTTGGGCAACTATTAGAAATAAACATGTTTTTTATAAAAATGTTTCAAAAGCAACTTTTCAGGAAACAAACTCCCTTTGATGAAAGTAAAACTTGGCTTTCAAAATTGTGCCCTAATTGACTTTGACCCGAACTCATTCAGACGGGAGCATCATCTCTCCTCCACATAAATCCTCCAAGGTGCCAATGACATGTGTGATTGTGCTGCCAAAAGCTGTGGCTCCTTGCTCCAACTAAGTCATTGTGACAGGCCAGAGTTTACAAACACTGAAGTCTCGACTCAGGACACAGCCCTAGAACTGACCTGAGTAAAGTTTACATACATACTCGGAAGGTTAACTGGCAACAGACACAATACACACCAACAGAGAAGAGCAAGATGAATGGATCAGAAACACAGCAGAGGGCTGGAGAGATGGCTCAGAGGTTAAGGCACTTGCCTCCAGTGCCTGGGACCCTGGGTTCAATTCCCCAGTACCCACATGGGCCAGACCCACTCGGTGGTGGCCCTGGTTCTCGTTCTCTTTCTCTTTCTCTTTCTCTCTTTCTCTCTCTCTCTCTCTCTCTCTCTCTCTCTCTCTCTCTCTCTCTCTCTCTCTCTCTCTGCTTGAAGATGAATAAATAAAATATTAAAAAAAAAAAAGAAACACAGCAGACCCCACTCATGGAGTACTTACCGGGGCCAGCAGCAGCCTTGTGTGCTCTCTATGAGGAAAAGCATTTATTCTTATAACCCACTAGGCACAGGTTGTCATTGTCGTCCGTCCCCCCCCTTCTCACACTAGGCTCAGGGACAAACGCACAGAACTCACGGAACGGCCAAGATGTGAAGCGAATCACTACAGAACTCTGCTCTGCCTAGAAAATGCTCACAAGATATGAAGATGCTGCAAATACTGTATATGAAGTGCTCAGAGCAGGTAACCTAGGCCAAAGAAAGGAGACTGGAGAGAGGAGTACGACAGCCAATGGCTGGTCAAGGGTTTCTTCCTTGCCTTGGTTTTGTTCTTTGAGGTACTGGTGATCCAGGCTATGCAAATGCTCTACCCTTGAGCCAGAACCAGAGCAGCACTGTGAGGTGATAATAAAATAACCTAAACTTGGCTCATGATGGTAGTCACACTGTGAATATACTAAAGACTAATGAATTATACCATTTAAAGGGTAAACTGTATGGTATGTGAGCTAGATCTCAAAATAATGGTTTAATAACTGTATTCCAATATTATTAAAAAGATGTTGAGATACTAGGGAGATTACTTACTGGTAGAGTACTTGTCTAGCACAGGGAAGGAACTGCTAAAAAAATGATGAAAGGAGGCTGCAGAGATGGTTTAGTGGTTAAGGCGTTTGCCTGCAAAGCAGAAGGACCCAAGCTCAATTCCCCAGTGCCCATGTAAAGCCAGATGCACATGGTGGTGCATGTGTCTGGAATTCCTTTGCAGTGGCTGAGGCCCTGGCATACCCCCCTCTCATTTTCTTCTCTAAAAAATAAATAAATAAAATATTTTTTAAAGGGCTGGAGAGATGGCTTAGCAGTTAAAGTGTTTGCCTGCAAAACAGATGGACCCAAGTTTGAGTCCCCATTCCCCATGTAAAGCCAGATGCACAAGGCGGCACATGCATCTGGAGTTCATTAGCAGTGGCTGGAGGCTTTGATGCACCCATTCTTTCTCTCTGTCTGCCTCTCTCTCTCACTCTCTCTAAAATAAATAAATATTTAAAAAATAAAATAAAAAATGAAGAAAGATATTCTGAATTACTTGAGACCAAAAGTCCATGCAAATATAGATACCCGCACACAAAAAAAGAACAATGATTTAAAAAAAAAAAAAACTTAAGGCTGGAGAGTGGCTCAATGGTTAAAGTGTTTGCCTGAAAAGCATAACGACCAGGGTTCAATTCCCCAGTACCCACATAAAGCCAGATGTGCAAAGTGGTATGTGCACCTGGAGTTTGCAGTGTCCAGAGGCCCTGGCACACCCATAACTCCTTCATTCATATTCTCTCTCTCTCTCTCTCTCTCTCTCTCTCTCTCTCTGCCTAATATATAAAATACTTTTAAAAATATTTTTAAAGCTCATAATGTCTAAAATGGTATCACTTCTGGAGCTGAGAACAGAGCTGATTTTCACATTTTGATATAGCAGAAAAAGAAGATGGTCATGTGAACTGACAGTATTAGACGAGTTTGAATTCTCTATTTTTTCATCTTTTAAAAATATATCTTGGGCTGGAAAGATGGCTCAATAGTTAAGGTACTTGCCTGCAAAGCCTAATGACCTGGGTTCAATTCTCCAGTACCCACATAAAGCCAGGTGCAGTGGCACATGTACCTGGAGTTCACCTGCAGAGGCTAAAGGCTCTGGTGTGGCCATCCATTCATATTCATTCTCTCTGTTTACAAATAAATAAATAAAATATTTAAATATATCTTTATTCATTTAGTTTTCTTTTATTTGAAAAGTATGTGTGTGCCAGAGTTTCCTGCTGCTGCAAACAAACTCCAGATGTATAGGCCACTTTGTACATCTGGCTTTACATAAGTTCTGGGGAACCCAAGCTACATCAGCAAACTTTGCAAGCAAGCGCCTTTAACCACCAAGCCATCTCCCCAGCCTCCATATTTTTGCAATTTTAAGATGAAAAGAATTTTGGGTGTGGTGTGGGGGGGTTGGTTGTTTTTTGTTTGTTTTGGGTTTTTTTTTTTTTTTTGC
This sequence comes from Zapus hudsonius, assembly GCA_004024765.1. Taxonomy (NCBI): domain Eukaryota; kingdom Metazoa; phylum Chordata; class Mammalia; order Rodentia; family Dipodidae; genus Zapus; species Zapus hudsonius. The sequence continues at coordinate 41,339 of PVHP010011757.1, forward strand.
TGTTTGTTTTTTGAGGTAGTGATTCAGGATTTGGGGGACTCAGGAGGGGCCTCCCAAACTGTGAACTCCAATATTGAGTTCTTATCCTATTTTCACAAAGAATTGATAAAAACAGACTCAGGAATATAAATTATAAATTACCGAGTTTATTTAGGGAGAAATCACAAATTTGTGGGGTTTAAGGAAAATTGGGCTCTAGGAAAAGAGTCACAAGCACTTGGAAGATAAGAAACACACACTCGTGTGGAAAGCACAGCACAGTCCGTGAAGAAAGCTGAGGTCTAGGGAAAGCCTGGAGCAGAGCCACAAGCATGTGGAAGACAGAACCTATGGAGAGAGACTTAGAAAAGGCACGCACTCACATCAAGACACAGTATCCACCTTGAGCTTCCCCATGGAAGAAAGTTAAAAATACAAGGCGATGGTTTAAGAAAGAATAGGAGAGTATGTACCAAGGCAGAGACCAAGGAATCCAGGTGAGGAATGAGTTATACCCACGATTGTCCCAAGTTTAGAGAAACTATGTAGGTAGCAGGCCCAGAATTTAGAGGAAATACCGTGTGCTGGATCTAGAGTGTAAAGAAAATGCACACACGGTAGATTTAGAGACTGGAGGAAAATCATGCATGTAATTACAGTGAGAAGTTACCCCCAAGGATAAAACAGAAGCAAGCAGAATATTGTCTAGTCCAGGCTGGGTGGGAGGGGGAAAGCCAGACTTACACGTATCCAGGCAGAGGTCACAGGTCAGAGAGAGAGGGCTAGAAGCAGCACTAACAAGCCTTTACAGTTGATTGAAAATGAGTTCAGGTATGTAAGGAGAAGACCCGGTTGGTCTGTACATTCAAAGAGCAGACCCCCAAAGGCCAGCCCACGCAGGCAGTGTGCTAGACATCTTCTGGTGCTCTCTTTGAGCTGTTGTCCCTAAATGAAACTGCCTAAAAGAAGTTAGCTTTCTCCTGAGTCTCCATCAGTAGGGTCTCGCTCCAGCCCAGGCTGGCCTGGAACTCACTCTGAAGTCCCAGACTGGCCTCGAACTCACAGCGATCCTCCTACCTCTGCCTCCTGTGTGCTGGGATTAAAGACACATTCCGGGAGCTGGTCTGCCTGGAAGATGGGAGGATGAGAAGGCAGCCACATTCTCCACAAAGCAGAGGGGTTAAATGATATTCCTTCTGGGAATGACAAGAAATGCTTCATGTTTTCACAAGGAACACCTGAGAGGTGGAAGCACCCACCACCTTCTATTCAAAAAGTCAGGGTCTTACAGGTCAGCAAGGCACTGATCTGAGCACGCGTCCTGCTGACCAGATTTGGCTTTGGGGAAAAAAGCACTGATATAAATTATTCATAGTGATGACTTGTTAAAAGCTTTAACAGGCTAATAATTATTCCCATGAGATGTGATAAAACAGACCTCCAAATTCTGTCTATTTAGAACACCCAGAATATATGAGACCCTAGATTTGACAACCCCTGCACTAAAAACAAAACGTGTGGGTTTTTTTTTCAGAATTATTTTCAAGATCACAACTCGACGAAAATGCAGCCACAGCCACCTCCAAAAATGACTAAATAAATAACCAAAATATTTGGAATAGTACTCTCCCTGGAGCTGAGATATTGTTTCCTATTCCACATGCGTGACTAGATATCCAAAGATGTTCTCTGTCCTCCACACGCGCACTGTGGCACACATGTGCCTACACAAACACCCCCCCCAAAAAAAAAGGTTAGCCGTTAGACATTTCTCAAGTCACTATCCAATCAGTAACACCTGAATGTGCTTAAAACCCTACTTGTAAGGGAGGCAGCAGGATGGGGTCTGCCTACAATCCCTGTACTCAGGGGCTAAGGCAGGAGGATGGCAAGTTTAAGGACAACCTAGATTATACAGCAAATTGTAAACCAGCCTAGAATATATAGTGAGGCCCTGTCAAAAGATGGGCAGGCAAGCTGGGCGTGGTGTCGCACGCCTTTAATCCCAGCACTCCAGAGGCAGAGGTAGGAGGATTGCCGTGAGCTCAAGGCCACCCTGAGACTACATAGTGAATTCCAGGTCAGCCTGGACTAGAGTGAGACCCTACCTCGAAAAACCAAAAAGACGGGCAGGCTGGCCAACAGGCACACAGACAAGAGAGAAAGGAAAAGGAGGAAAAAGAAAGCAACAATAATGCTGAGTGTCATGGCACATACTTATAATCCCAGCACTTAGCAGGTGGAGAAAGGCCATCAAGAGCTCAAGACCATCCTCAACTGCAGTGATTTTGAGGCCAGCCTGGACTATACAGAACTCTACTGGGGAAAAAAGACACCCCCCCCCAAAAAAGAGGCAAACAAAACAAAAAAGGAACAAGGGGCTGAAGACAGCTGGTAAAACGCTTGCCTTAAACACGAGGGCAGGAGTTCACTCCTCAGAACCCATGGGTTTGGTTTTTAAAGCAGGCAATCCCAGCACTGGGGAGGTGGAAATATCCTTGGAGTTCACTAGCCAGCCAGTCTAGCCCACAAGGGGAGGTACCTGAAAACAATAACTCAAGGCTGTCCTCTGACCTCCACACATGTGCATATGTGTCCATGTCCACACATGTATGCACCACACACGCAAAGTATCAGAAATGAAACACTAGAGGGGGGAAAAAAACCTCTAAGAATTTCAAAATACCATATAGCAAACTTAAGACTCTGTGGCCAACCTTAAATCAATGTTAACACAGCTCTCTTCTACATTGAAGATAACGTAACACCGTATTTCTCTACTATATGAAATGATAAAAACCATAAGCAGTAAATTAATCGAAAGTTACTGGGTTTTATAAGGATATATATAAATATATATGAATGAATTTTTCCTACATTTAAAATTTTTACTTTTTTTGAGCCAAAGTCCAGACTGGCTCAGACTGGTATAGAATTCATAGCTGAGGATGATCTTGAACTTCTGATCCTCCTACCACCACTCCCAGTGTGTATGGTACTGGGAATGAAACCCAGGGCTTCATGCATGCTAGACAAGCACTCTACTAACTGACAGAGGTAAGCAGGGCAATGGTACGCATCTATAGAACCAGCAGGCAGGAGGCTGAGGCACAAGTTCAAAACTAGCTTGAGCAGCAGTGAGACACTGCCTGCCCATCTCAAAAACAAAGGGGGGGGGGGGCT